>JAGDQP010023637.1:0-28914 GCA_022664845.1 Lepisma saccharinum | reverse complement strand
AAACAATACACTGCCTTAAATACAATACTTGAAATACACCGATCAAAATGTAAACAATACACTGCCTTAAATACAATACTTGAAATACACCGATCAAAGTGTTCTAAAGTGTAAACAATACACTGCCTTAAATACAATACTTGAAATACACCGATCAAAGTGTTCTAAAGTGAGAACTGTTAGAAAATTCAGTTAGACTGGTTTCGATTTTTAAATTTCCAAGTATTATTACATTTACTTTTATTGAACTCCCTGTATTTTCCGTTATCAGAAATTTGCGATATACTTGCTGAACTAGAAAACAATAACGAATCTCTCTCTACAGCTTCATACTGGAATGATATATTCTTCCATAATGATCGATATTCACACTTGCGTGTTAATGACTTAACTAGCTTAGTGAAATTTTCAGTGGACTGACTTGGTTATTATCTTAACAAATTAAATATATTCATCATGAAATTAAAAGATTAAATATATTGTACTAAAATTTATGGTAGATTGATCTTTTAACATCAGTTCCATTAATTCTGTGTTAGATATCGCTTACAGATTTTGCAAAACAAAATGTCCTTCAATATTATCAAATGTGTCCCCAATAAGTGAAACTACTAATAAGAGGACTTGTTTTTCTAACGGTAGATAATTGACTTTGCAAAGTAATCCAAAGCGTTCCAGATATGAAAATACATAATCAGTCCGTGCTTCAAAGGTATCAAGGATACACTACTGCATTTACATAACAACATAATTAAGTTGTGATTAAAATACATCAATAGCTCAAGTTCTCTCTACTCGCTCTCTTCTTCGGAGACACTGTTCTTCAGGATTTTCTTTCTTCTTTGTATCTCATTATAAACTTTGAATTTTATTCTTTTCCAGTCACAGTCTTGGGTTATTTTAGATTGGTTCATAAATTCTTCAATCGCCTTTTTGCCTGAAAAAATAAAAAATGATGGCATTTATAATGTGCCTGAATAGTAAATAATGAGAAATAAATTATCTGCGGAATTAATGTAAATATATAGATTCTGTTGAATAATGTATACTAAATAGGAATCTGTGAGGTTTAGAGGGAATGTTAAAATAAAGTAAAAATCCCTTTACAGAACGGACTTTACAGTCTGGCCCATAAATAAATGTGAGAAAAACGAAATGTTATGTTTCCGAAATACCTATTTCTCAGACTGTTCCTTGTGCATCAATAAATTAATATGCCCTTTCACAGTGTAGAATAATAGGTTTAATACTAGTCCTACTACAAGAATAATGAAGTCAGCATACCCCAGGCGTTTTTTTTTACTAAAAACTGCCGAAACTGCTCAAATTATTTAGGCTTTCAAGTAGTCAATGAGACTGACAATAAGTTCTCGTGTAGTGTAAGTCAACCAGATGTCCCCATTAAACATACCAGAAAATATATATATTTTCTACGCGAAAGAAAATATGTGTGAAAATTAATTAACGGATTAAGGAAGGGAACAAGAGGTTTCCTGATGAAGGTTAAGTTAGCTCCGCATATTCCTCAGATCATAATGAAACTTGGTAAATATTTAGTGCTTTATTAGTGCTAATTAGTGTTAGAGTCCCATAATTAGTGCTCACTTATTTCTGGAGTTATAGCACTTTTTATGGTGCGGAGCCAAATTAACACAGCTTTGTATCTTGCTCCAATCATAATGAAACTTGGTAAATATTCAGTTCCAGATTAGTGCTAGAGTCCCATAATTAGTGCTTATATATTTCTGGAGTTAGAGCACTTTTTATGGATGCGGTGCTTCCCTAAGAACAACATCCATTATCCTCTCTGTGAGATTTTAAAATTTGAAATTCCCGCTTCTTTGACAAAAAGGCTGAGCGTGGGGTTGTGGAAAAAAATTGCGCAGCCACGCAAGGCGTCATTACGATAATTTCACGGTAATATTCTTTACCAATTACATGTAAAATACAGAATATTCTTTTCTTGATTGAAAGTGTCATTTTAACATCTCATATTGAAATCCTGTACGGGAGCACTTCCGGTTTGTATTTCGCAAATTAGTCCCTGGCCCTGGTTGCCTGTATCTAAAACCTACGTAAGACAAACATATGGGTAAAATTTTAGCAAAAGAAATGACGCGCTGTATTATGGTGCGGTAGTGGTAACTTGACAGCACCGAGCACTACATTAATACAAAAACATAGCTGGTTTAAAAGCCAAAGAAATGTTTTCAGGTATAATGGAGAAATTCCTAAACAATGTACTGAAAACGAATGAAACAAAATGTTCTAAAATAACACTTTACACTATCAATGATTTAATTTTATCTGCAGAGTTTCGTGGGGCACCTGTACTCCACACGGGGAACTAGCGCTTATAGTTGCATTAATTTGTAATAAAAATACAAACGACAAAAATTATAATATAGCGAATATGCGTTTATGATTATTCTTCAATGCAGTATAAATAAAAGTAAATTTCAATGGAAGGATACCTAACAAAATACTTGCATGATGTGAGAGTTAACTAGGAATATTCACAGAACGAAAACTCCTGAAAATATTTACAAGTTATTGAACTATTTGTACCTGCGTTTTAAAATCGTGTCCAATTTGAGAGAAAGAATATATTCCCCTTTCTTTATAACGATACAAAAGTACAGTATAAAACTGACTAAAAGTTATGGAAACTCACTAGGGTTCCCAACTATCCCGGTTTGGGCGGGATCAATCAGGAATTCTACATCGTATCCCGGAGGATTTTTTTTTTTTTTTTTTTGTTCACTGAGACGGTTAAAAGCAAGAAATTCAATCTTCCGTTTCTTGAATAATGAATATATGGTATGTTGGGTACAAAATGTGAATTAGAAAGAAATAATAAAAAAGCAAGTTTGTAACTTCCGCAATAGCAATGTTTGGCAATTTGCTCAAACTAATCAATGCTTAATTCTGTAAACAACAACAACTGCCCTACACTTTGTTCTGCTGATAACATAGATTATAGTTGTACCGCGGTTAGCATCGGGTTTCCAGAGGTTGATTGCTGCAGGTTTGCTGCAGAAAGCTCAAGCGAAGGAGGGGATGACTGAGGTGGGGACTGCAAGCTAAAACAGTAAATAAATCCAGGTAAAACTAAATTTTGGCTTGAACTGAATTCTGTTGAATTCTACCAATACGTAAAGAACTGGTCGGACTTAATAAAGAAGGCTAAGTCTCAGGAAAAATATCGGTTTAGAAATTCAGCTGATCTTCCCAGCAGCAGTGGTCATAAGTAAGAAAGACAATATTGGTGCTCCTGTCTTTTCCATGTGCGTTCAAAGAGTTTCCTTTCTTACTTTACACTGAAAATACTTTTAAAACAAGACATTCTGTAATATATCTGTCTTAATTTGATGGTTTTAGATCGGTACTTAGAATTATAGGACCAAAATTGTGTTACTATCCAAGAGTTATATGTACGAGCCTGGGATTAGTATTTGTAGTGATAATGATGGTGACACTTTTACTTTTTCATTAAAGTATGTGTCCCTGCAGCTATATAAAAATGGAAACCACAAACCTGGAAATTATAAGATATAAATATATACATAATGGTAATACAATTAATTATGAAATATTTAGAATTCTATCTTTATAATTGTATTTGTAACTAAGTTTCTTTTTTTTCTTTTCAAATTTCTCTGGTGACAGTTACGTTCCTCGTTTCTTGGAGTCACCCCTCCAGTAGGAGGAGTAGAAATGAATATGCACAGACATATCGGCAAATATTTTTCCCGGAATAGGTCAACCCATAGTTGGGAACCCTAAAATTCACACTTACTTTGGTAAAGGATAATCTCAAATTGGATTTAGACAAATTGGACAACTGGCTCAAATTGAATATAGACAGAGAATTTAGACAAATGTATGCAAGAAAAATGAGAATCAAAAGGAAAGTAAACCCAAATTTCAGTAGTGTGTTATTATTAGTCACACTTAAGAAACATAAAATATACACTTCTGTGCACATCTGACCGCAATAAATTTGATGGATATAGTATGTATAATTTACTGTACACTTCCTTCTTGAACAGAATGACATCTCTACTCTTTTTTCTCCATGCAGAAAACTCTGTGAATAGCACTACTAGCTATGCAAGACAGGGTCTATCCTATTCCCTTACATTGTTTAGAAAACATGTTATGCTATCATTGCATATACAGAGAGCAGCAAGAGGTGTTCAGTATATAATTCTCCGACGAGAATGCATTTTTAACAAAATTCACTTTAAGTGTAATACTCTACTGCATTACTTTGTTCATTTATTACAATACTCCTAAAGAATCCCGTTACTTTTGAGACTTAAGCGTATTACTTAGTATATTCTTGATAACAATACTCTTGCTGTCTTGCATTTCATGTATAAACCGCTTTAGATTATAGAGCTTCCATGCATAGATAGCAGCTGAACCATTTAATAGTAACAAACTCTATACGTCCTCCTTTACATTATTTTTTCTCTGAGACTAAAATGATAACATTACACGAAATTTATTACTCATCACACCATGTGGAACAAAATTTGAGCGAGAATCGCCCATTGTTCACATAAACGTTACGGGAGCAACTATGCGGGAAGGGGGTAGGGGTTAATGTATAGAAATGAGTGTACCCAATGAAAACAAGGACAAAATTAATTTGAAGACATTTCGATGTGTGTTCAGTTTTTAAACTACCTACGGAATATTTATTGTTCAAGAAGTTCCACACAGACAAGTTTTGTAACATAAAAATGTGCTTCTCAAAGAATTAATACAATTTAATAGAGCAAGTCCAGAAACAGTGCCGTTGCAAGATCATTGGAGAGCCAGGTGCGAATCTGAATTTAGGTGCCCCCCATTCCAAATCACACAAAGAAGCTCTATTTTTGTGTTCGTTTACTTTTCCGGGTGGAAGGATGTAAGGCAGCTCCGTGGGAAAATAGCACGTTGACAAAAATAATCCTAGTATTTATGATATGAGATTATAATATAAACTAACTTTTTTTTTTCAATATGGGGCCTCCTGCGATGATTCGTGTTTGATGTAGGTCTGAGTTCCTGAAATACTGCCGACATATTCTCATGAGTAATATCGATATACTCGTTTCCTAAAATAGTGACTTTATGAAATAGCTGTAAAAATAGGAAAATTTTAAAATAAAAATCGGTCGCTTGGGGACCCTGGTGCGACGCAGAGCCGGTTTCTACGGGCCTGTACAGAAATACCTTCTTAGCTGAATTCTTCAGCCTGCGATATAAACTTTATTTGAAATTGTGATTTGCTAAAGCGACATACAGATGCTTATCAGAATAATGGAAACACCTGAACGAAAGTGCAACTTACCAGATTAATATGGTGTCGGGCCACCTTTCGCCTTCAGAACAGCCTTGATGCGACGTGGGATGGAGGCATAGAGGTCGTGAATGGTAGCAAGTGGAATATTACACCATTCCTCGTGCAGGGCATCGGCCAGTTCTGTGAGAGAGGATGGAGGTGGAAATCGTCGCCGGAGTCGTGTTTCCAAGATGGACCACAGATGTTCAATTATGTTGAGATCTGGGGATTGGGCGGGCCAGGGGAGGTGTTGAACTTCATCCCGATGTTCCTCAAACCACGCTGCAACAACTCCAGCTGTGTGAATGGGTGCATTATCATCCTGGAATATGGCGTCATTGTCCGGGAACAACATCCGGACCATAGGATGCAAGTGGTCTCCTAAAATTGCGACATAATCGTTGGCAGTGATGCGTCCGCGAAGTGTGACCACAGGACCCAATGAAAACCATGATATTGCGGCCCACAGCATCACCGTGCCGCCGCCATGTTTCACAGTTGGGCGGAGACACTGCAGATCATACGCTTCTTTGGGCGTTCTCCACACATAAACACGGCCCGTGGTTTGGAATAGGGTGAATGGTGACTCATCCGACCATACCACACGTTTCCAGTCGTCAACGGTCCAAGTTGCATGGTCGCGGCACCATTTGCGGCGTGCTAAAGCGTTCTGGTCCCTGATGAGAGGTTTGGCCCGTGCAACACGACCCCGTAAGTTCATGTCATGTAATTCGCGGCGGACTGTGATTGTCGAAACAGGTTGGGGGAGGTGCTGATTGAGTTCCTCCGTCACTTGCGCCGCAGTGGCACGACGGTTCCGCGTGACAATGCGCTTTAATACCCGGCGTGCCCTGTCACTGATGCTTTTCTTCCGCCCACTGTTCCGCTTCCCCGATGTGGTTTTCCCGTGTGTTGTGTAGGCCGTCATCACCTTCGATACTGTCCCTGGCGACACACCTAACACACTAGCCACTGCCGTCACACTCACTCCACATAACCGCGCACCAACAATTTGCCCTCTTTGAAACTCTGAGAGGTCTCCCATTTTACACTACCTCCGTCTGCTGCAGCCACTGCACACTCCTGTTCCACGACGCCTGACGTAGTATGGAGACCGACCTAACACACCACCACCACCAGTCCGGTGCTGCGGTCGCCACGACACCACTGCCAATCCATACATCTGACGTGTTGCCAACTACAGGTGTTTCCATTATTCTGATAAGCATCTGTAACTTACAATGGGATTTACTCTAATAGAATATAATAGAAATATGTTAGATGGCCTAAAACGAATGTAAGACTTAACATTGTGTCCCCCCATGGGTGAGTGGTAAGGCTCGCTATCTTTTAATCAAGGGGTCCTGGGTTCGATTTCCAGTGGGTACATAAGAAGTTCGGATCCTAAGTTAAACTGTAGGTCCCGTTCTTAGGTCAATAGCTCGTTTAAGACGTTAATAAGAATTCACATTCACGAATGTAATAGTTTGGGCATGTAGATTACATACATAGTCTTGCTCTGGTAAAAAAGATTTATTACACATTCGCCAAAAATTGAATGTATGTGAATAGTTTATAGATGGAGTAAATTTCAGTACGAAGTCATATCGCTCTTGACTCCAACATCATTATAATCAATTGTGTATATATTTTCATAAAATATTCTTGTTGCACTTAAAGCTTTCTGGTTGGTAAACAATTTCAAATGATACATACCTGGTACTATTCTTTCTGCAATATTTCGGGAGAAATATTTTATTATGTTCATTTCATCATCTTTTTGCCATTTCCGTCGAGAATCTGTCGTCACTTTTGTTCTTGATGCTTGCAAAGAGAAGAAAACAATTACAACCACTGTTTCTAAAGTTACTTCCAAACAACTTATTTAATATCATAAACTGTAAATTAAATAATTTGTCAGTTCTAAAAAAACAAAAGATAAGATAATTTGTTCATCATCAAGAGGATCTTTAAATAATTATAAAATGTCAGTTGTAATTTTTTCATTCAGTAACTCGATTATGTCCTTGAATGGCACTCCTTGAGAAGTAAATGATATGCTGATCACTTTTAATCTTTGTTCATTTTCTTCTCAAATAATATATCAAGGAGTCATTTACTTTTCAAGGAGTGCCATTAAAGGGCACACTCGCCTTTGAATGAAAAAATTACAACTGACATTTTATAATTATTTAAAGATCCTCTTAGAAAAGCCTATTTCTTATATTATTGTGATATTTGTGATCAGATGGCTATGGGTTCATCACCATCAAATGTAAGAAAATACTTCGAACAATAGATATTAAAAACTGCAGTCCTTCATTCAACCTAAGTGTTGGCACGTGTATGTCAATGCTATTCACCTTACGGTTGCATGAAGTGCCGAAGTTAGAAGATTTTTTTTTAAATAATTGAAATACCATCTATCAAAATACCAGGGTGAGTCATATGTCCGTAGCGTTGGGAAAACTATGTGCAACGTGTAGAACAGGGGAAGGTGGTGGTGGCAGAAAGCGTGTCACGTGTCTGTCTGATCACAGCGCTAACGGTGTGTTGGAGGAACTACGCGTTGAATACACAGTTGGCAGGACAGTGGCTGCGGAGAAACTTGTGTGTCGTGTGCTTCTGCGCCATTACTGGAAAAAGGGATTGAATGCAGCAGCAGCAGCCAAGGAAATTTGTGCCGTAGAAGGTGAAGGTACTGTCCACCCGTCCATAGATAGAAAGTGGTTTCAACATTTTCGGTCTGGTGACACCAGTCTCGATGACAAGCCCAAGAGTGGACGCCCTGTGACGACGGATATCGATGCTCTCCTGAACGCTGTTGAAGGAAACCCAGGAACCAGTACCCGTCAGCTGGCAGATGAGGTCCAGACATCACAAACCAGTGTCGTTCGTCATCTGCATCAACTTGGGTTTCGCTCCAGACAACCGAGAATGGTTCCCCATGATTTGACTCCCGCTCAAGCTCAACAACGTGTGACCTGTGTGAAGAACTGCTTCGAAACCCAACTGGCGACAGGTTTTGGCGGCGGATCATCACGAATGATGAAAAGTGGATCTTTCTTCGTTATCCTGACACCGGGAAACAATGGCTTCGACCAGGTACCGAGGCGCAGCCAGTGGTTCAAAGAGGACGGTTTGAAGAGAAGACAATGGAAGACAATGCTGTGTGTGTGGTGAAATTTCGAAGGTCCGGTGCACTGGAAGCTCGTTCCACATGGTCGTTCCGTAGATGGGACATTGTATGCTGAACAGCTGTAACGGGTACATTGTGTGCCGTCGGTATCCAGCACTGGTGAACCGAAAGCGATTGCTCCTCCAATTTGACAACGTTCCATGCCACAGGTCAAGAAGAGTCTGCCAGCACATTGCGGACATAGATGGCGTGGACATTTTACCCCCCCTACAGTTCCGACCTTGCGCCATCTGATTTTCATCTGTTTCGCACCATGGCACACTTCTTGCGGGGCAGACAATTCCATTCCGTGGATGATGTGGCAACTGGCATTACTGAGTTCTTTGCTTCAAAGCCTTCAGCCTGGTATCGTCAGGAGCTTGTGTCACTGGTGGAACGTTGGAAAATGACCAAACAGTATGATGGGATGTACTTCGCCGAATAGGCTTCTGTGGTACAGGGGGAGGCGGGTGCTGCACATTATCCATGAAAACGCTACGAACATATGACTCACCCTGGTAGTGGTTAAAATTGAGGTAGAAGACTACAGTGAACTACTATTCCTAAACGTTCTAATTTATAAGACAAACACTGGGTTAGCTTGTATTTAAGGGTTTCAGAAAACTAACACATACAGACCTCTACTTAATAGTTCGTGTTCGTTCGCATACCCGGCAGGCAATTGTGAGATCCCGGTCAGGGCGACTGCAAATTTTTCTGTGTGAAATTTCATTATATACTTTAAAATTATTACCAGTTTAAAGTTTTTGCATTCTGAAAGACAAAACAGGAATTCATACCCACTATGAAGATATTGATTAAGCCTGTAACTGTACAAATTATTTCATAGTACTTACTATTTTTGCTATAAGTACAAAATACGATGGTTTACATCAACTACAGCCATATTATTGAAAAAATAAATAAAAATATATACATAAGAAATCCTTTTTTTCAGGATTGACACATAAAATGTAATGTAAGAATTGAATTTGATTTTTAAAGCCTTTTAGGCATCTATCGCATCCAGGCATTTGCCTGGTGGGACTGAGCGAAACCCTGGAAAAACCTTATTTAGGATGAGTGCTGGGATCGATCGCAAGATCTTCCGAGTGCTAAGCCAACGCTTGTGATGTCAGACAATTGGAGTTTAGTAGACATTTTCAGTAATTTAACCCTTAACACATTATAGTTCTCTTAGATTAAGTGTAAAGTGCAGTATTTTAGACCGATACACATTATTTAAATTTAAATGCTACCAAAATAAATGCGATTTTGGAAACCGATTTTTTGTTTAAATTATAACTGTTTGTGTCTTCAAGGCATTCAGATATGGATATTAAAGTCCAAATGTATGTCAGAAAAAATTGCAATGAAAATTTGGTAAAATTATCTAAGTATTTCAAGAAGTATAATATATAGTAATGTACAGTCTAAGAAAACAATTGATCGTCTATGAAATGTAAGGTCTTAGTAATTGTTATTCTATAAACTCCTCCCAAACATTAAATATGAACAACTTTATGATGCGGTTTTGCAGACTGTTTAAGCAAATCGTGAACCTGCATTGCAAAAAATAGCTGTGTTAATTCAACACAATGCGGTGTCCCAGCGTGACTACCACTTTTGTGTGTTAAATTAACACAACACACGGTGTTGATTTCGGTACTGTGAAAAAAAAGTACGGCCATAGTGGGATTTGAACTTGGGTTGCTCAGTTAGAAGTCGATCGTCTTACCGACTTGGCTAAATCGTCAGACAGAAAAAGAGAATAAATGAACAACAACAGTGAACAACATTTGAAGTAAACGCCTACATTATAGATTGAAACTGGGTATGAGATCAAATAATTATATGTTGCTTAGCCTTCAAAACAAATTAAGTTACTTGCACGACTTATCCCATGGTTTAATCACTTCCTATTTGTCAATTGAGAATCAGAATTCCCATTCATTGAGAATATTCTATTTCTATGAAAGCAAGCAAGATGGCGACAGCCAAACACTTGAGCACCATTACTGCTTTCTCATCGTAACATGTCAAAAGCTGCGGTTGCTTTCATAGAAATGGAACATATTCTAAACGAATGGGGATTGTGATCCCTAATTGACCAATGGAACAGTTATTATATCATGGCATAAGTCGTGAGAGTAACTTTACTTGTGTTTGGGGTTCAGCAACATTTTTTTTATCCTCTATATTGTTTCAATCTAGTGCTTCTTCCGTCTGACGATTTAGCGAAGTCGGTGAGACGCTCGACTTCTAACTGAACAACCTATGTTCAAATCTAGCTGCAACCGTAACTTTTTTTCTTTCATTTCCGAAATCAACACCGTGTGTTGTGTTGATTTATCACACAAAAGTGGTAGTCACGCTGGAACACCGAATTGTGTTGAATTAACACAGCTAGTTTTTACTGTGTGCATTCTAACATGAAACTGCACTCTAGAGACTTGGGTGCGGCCATCTGGAAGGGACTTTTAGTGTCGAGAGGTAATGAGAATGAAATATTTGGTAGAAAATTCAATGAATTTTCAAAACAATGAACATGCTTTTATTAGAACCTTCAAGACTACAGGCTATGAGTTAATCGTTAAGACTATAAACGCCATATTTCTTTAATAGCAACAACATTATAAACGATTTTGTAAACTTCTACAGAGGGAATGCGCAGTCTTTGTTGATGTGGACATTGTGTTGAATTGATCAACACTGTGTTTTGAGCCAAAGATCACGCTCTGAGAAGACCAACATATTAATCATTCGGCCAAGCTGTGACTGCAAGTTTTCTTTTTTGATAAACATGCAATTTGTAAGACAGACGCGTGCAGAGAAAAGAGATTGAAGTAATAATATTTCTGAAATTACAATTTACACTGAAATGTATCGAAATATTATATTTTATATCGTTCCTCCAATGAAAAACTAATGAAAGTACTTTTTTTTTTAAGAAAATTGGCTTTGAAAGTGCAACATTTCTTTAAAAATCAGAAATTGTCTTTCTGTTTCAACTGATTAGAAGGGGAGACTAGTTACTTAAATACTGCTGCACTGAAAATCTTAGTAAAATACAATGAATAACTCGAAGAATGCATAACTAAAAATTTTGCACTTTCATGATTTTTGCATCGGAGAGATGATGTGTGAACATGGCAAAAGGGTAATCACATTGTAACATGAATAAAATAGCAGACTTACCTTTAACTCTTGGTTCTATATTTTCTTTCTGGTTGAAGTTGCCTATGCCATTTGAAGGTCGATTTTCTCTAAGACACGGGATAGGATTCTCTCTTCCGTCCATATTCCGATATCCGTTGCTCATATCTGTTGTTTCATCGAGACGATTTGAACTAACTCCACTTTCATTTTCTTCCAGATCTGTTATACATTCAACTTGATAATTTTCCGTAATTTCTAGTGGCATATTTTCACAGGCGTTATTTTCAATTGACTTCAAAAACTTTCCTACTTTGCAAACTTCTAAATATGACGGTGGACACTGATAGACATTTTCATTTACTTCTTGTGAATGACCCATGTGTTTGTAGAATGCATGTCTTTCATTTTCTGATTTATTTGACATTGCATACTGCGTTGCAACTTTATGTCTCATTTTAGTGGCAGTCAGTAACCTTGGATTCGATACGCCAGCCAATTCCACAACTTCTCTTACGGCATCCCATCCTCTACAGTGCGTCATTGATCCTTGAGTATACGGAAATATGTATGGGTTATTTGGATTTACAAGAGCGTTGCTTCGTGCTTCTATCAGTTTTGCAACCGCAGGGATAACATCTGGTGTGATTAGAACAGGAACTAAAACTCTCTTTCCCTTCCCAGTTTGGTAGGCAAGTTTATGGGTTTCAAGTAGATTTTTTTCTTCAGGATCAACCACTTTCTCCACAGATTCCCTATGTATCCACTTTCCTTCCATTGCATCATTCCACTCTTTTACTAGCAACCTAGCCGGTTCTCCCCCTCTTCTGGCATTGAATAAAGTTAATCTACATACTACTAATGAGCGAACTTTCCCAAACCATATTTTGTCCATTTCATTGTGCTCTAACAAACATTTTTCCAATTCAGTATGAATGTACTCTCGTACTTTCTTCAAGTCTTGATCTGAAGGTAATTCTTCTGGCAACCTAAGTTTCTCAGATCTTCGTTTCTCCACTTCTGATTGCGCTTTTCCAAATACTATAGCCCAGTTGTAATCTATCGCAGTAAGGAAACCATCTATTTTTTCTCTCTGTTGAATATCATCAGTAACAGCATAAATTCCTTTCAAAATTTTCGCAGCTCGCTTTAAAGTAAAACCGAAACTAAGTTTTGAATATGCATTTTGTGCCACGGAACTTTTCCCTGAACATATATCGTTAATTGCCTCTTCTAATGAAAAGAATCTCTTGTGGTCAAAGAGATCTTTACTAGAAAGTGTGTGGTCATTTTCAACATTTCGCAGTGCTATTATCAGGTGACCCAAAAGTCTCATATTATGCATAACTCTTTCCTTATCACTTCTCCCATTAGACTCCCATAGTCTTGATCCTATAATAAGCAGAGTGTCATCTTGTGTGCATAGCTTTCCAACTTCATCCTGCCTAAACTTAGAAAGAACTTCTTTCACAAAATGTTCATTTACGGATGGGGACCTTAACTTTGCCTGAAAAAGAGATATATCGATTCCATCTGATGATATTGAATTCATATTCTTCCTGCATTTTGACATATGCTTAAAGAGAACTCTTTTCTTGTAGAAGCCTTTGCAAATTCCACAAACTTTCATATCTGAATTGCAGGATTGCCGCTCTCGTAACAGATTTTTAGTTTCAGGGTTCATTTTTAATCTTGTCATATTCTCCTCAAAGATAGCACTTTTCTTCCATGAAATAAATTTTTTTTTCCTTTCTCGAGGTGGAAGTTTGACTGCATTTTTAACTTTTTCTTCGTGTTTATGTTTTGTCAAGTAATGTCTACTCAGCCTACAGACAAACTTACCACAAAAGTAACATGGTCTCATTGGTCTCTTATAGTATGTTGTAAAGTGAGTGTTTCCAAGGACAGGTATGTTACTATTAACTTTACTACTGGTTTTGATGTTCGATTCTCCTCGAGTATCTGTTAGACTTCCAGCTCCTGATTTCTTCGACCCATCAAACTCCGAGTCACCAAGGGGAAATTCAGGAAAATTTTCTTTATCATTTTCACACGAAACAGAATCATATACTTCAATTACTATGTTGGTACTTTGGAATTCGTCCTTACTAGCGGAAGATTCTGTTTGTATTTGAGTTTGATCTTCAGTTTCTGCAAGTTTTTCAATTGCTGTACTCTGACATGCATAAAACTCTGACCCACGAAGAGATAACTGAATAATATCACCTGAATTATTATTACGCGAAACAGAATCATGCATTTCAATTTCCACATCGGTGTTTCGGAATTCTTCTTCACTAGCTGAAGGTTCTGTTTGAATTTGCGATTCTGCTTGAGTTTCTGCAAGATCTTCAATTATTGAATTCTGCCAACCCCCCAACTCCGATTCATTAAAAGAAAGCACAGTAGTATTATCTTGAATATTTTCACGCAAAGTAGAATCGTTAATTTCAGTTTCTACATTGGTGCTCTTGAATTCTTCTTTGTTAACTGATGATTTAGTTTGTATGTGTCTTTCTCCTTCAGTTTTTCCTTCAATTTGTACTTGCTTTCCTCCTTTAATTTGTGCATGACTTTCAAAGGCTGAATTATTCCATTCCCCTAACTCTGTTTCATGAAGGAATAGTTTTTTACATTTAATTTGGTTACATTCCGGCGAATTGGCGTAAGGTTCTCTAATATCCTCAGCGGGCTTTTGGAATTCCTCTTTGGTAGCTGAAGATTCTGTAGGGAAGAACACAATGTTTGTTAGATTACATACATTTATTGGGTTACTATACAACTTATACAATTTATTGTTAAGATACAGTCAAAATAACTTTTTAGTTGTTACCGTATATTTTATCCTGATCATATACATTTACGTGAAATTTGTTCAATTCCGAATTTTAGGTTAGAGAGAGAAACAGTAATAACATTGAAAGTTTTAGTCTTTAGGCGGTCTAAAACCAGTAAGATCAGTTTTCAAATATGTATAATGAAATTTAATTTTAAGCAAAATTTGGTAATGTAGAATCACATACCATAAAAAGTATTATATATACAGGGTGGTAGGTAATGCACCGACGAACTTCGAGAGAATCAAATCAATGAAAAAAGTTCCCTTGAAGAAATTTCGAAATCTGATTATTTTGGAAATAGAAGTGCTCAAAGACAGGGCGTAATCATTACACATGACGTCAAATTTCGACAACTAATAATAATGTAAGCTTTGTGAATTTTACCAATCACGAACAAACTAGTGCCAAACTCACCTGCTTTAGCAATGTTTATGATTGGAGTACTCAACTTACTAAGTATTTTTTCTTGCCCTATTAAACTGTGTTAATTCCTTGAGATATATTTCTTTTTGTTACAAAACCTGTGTATTTCAATCTCTATGAAAACAAGCAAATTTCAACATTTCTACAAAGGAACTTTTCTCCTTTGATATGAATAATCACCTCCCGAATTTTACCACCCTATACATACATACACTAAACGATCAAAAGAATCCGACCACCCAGCGAAACGTGTGTTTTTCGTAGACGGCAACAAACTATGGCCATCTACGTCGCGAAGCACATAGTCAGTAGTCACATGGAAGCGCCTGACAACCAAATGGGATTATTTCGGGAACTATCTGGCTTTCAACGTTGAAAGCTGGTTGGGTGCTAGGGGAGGCTGGGGTAAAGTGGTCATCTTAGGTATTGTTTGGCTGTATCTGGTACATTTTTTTTTCTGGGTTAGAATTTTGTCGGCATGTTGTGCAGATACATTATCTCTTTTATATGAAATTGGAGACCAAACAACATCTAAATTATAGTTTTAGTAAGTAGGTACAAAATGAGAACTTTAAACCGAGTACATGAGTAGAGCGGTAGCCTAACAAAACTCCATTAGGCCTACGTATATGCAGTTATACAAATTACATTGTAAAATTACTGAATACAATGAGTATATTGTTAATGCAGTAGCCAAAGAAAGTGTAACAATGTTAATCACATCTGCCCAAGTGAGTATATAAAAATGGAAAAGAAATAAACAAGTGTTCATGATCTTTTATCAATGTAGCTGTAGATTTGAACCTTTCGAAAGCATCTACTGAACAGACTACTCAAAACCCTGTTTCTTTACGAGTAAAACATGGCATTATACATAGGAAAATTACATAAAGCAAGGGACGGAAAGCCGGGTTAAGATGGTCCCTTTGGCTGACAGAGGGGAATCGTTTTAATCCATTAAACCTTTTTGTAGCAAAACACCGTAGCATGTTGTCATTTGTCACTCCCATGATTGCTACACATATCTAATGTTCGGCCCCTCACCGTGAAACTAAAAATAATTTTAATCATATATCAGCTATACTTTTCAAGTAAGTGCGTATGATAACAAAGTGAAAAAAAAAGAAAAAATAGGAAGGAAATGTTATATTATAAAACAAAAGATAATAAGTACTAATAAAATCGGAAAACAAGAATAAAGAATTATGCCGACAGCAGAGTTTCATGCCGCGAACCTTTGATTAGCAGTCTATCATGATACCTTCACACCACGCGTACAGCTCGGCAACTCCGTTTGCCAGTCGATTGTCTTCTCGCTCTGTGCTGCTGCTTTCTCGCACCG
This sequence comes from Lepisma saccharinum, assembly GCA_022664845.1. NCBI lineage: Eukaryota > Metazoa > Arthropoda > Insecta > Zygentoma > Lepismatidae > Lepisma > Lepisma saccharinum. Next base: position 12,640 of record JAGDQP010023637.1, on the reverse strand, counting down.
CGGCGCTCGTGTACAGCGGGGGCAGCTACACTGGTTTTCTGCTTCTCCAAAAGGTACACTGATAAGTGACCAGTGACCACCATTCTGGTAGAATTCCAAAGTTCGTTAGCAGTGGCACTGTGGTAGATAAGGACAACGTGAAAGCACTTCCGATTGGAAACCAGCGACCGGCCAGGTGTTGACTTAGACGGTGCACACACCTAGGACAAAACAGTCGTACGACAGCTATCATTCCTCCATCAGTGACCACATAATTAAGATCTTTCTCTGTGTATTGTGTGACAATCGCACTCATGCACGTATGTTTTATTCATTTCATATATATATATTTATTTTGATCATTTTCTTTTGAACCGCAAAAACTACCAAATAAAGAGAGAAGCAATCTTGGAATACATTTTTTTAAATCCTCCAACTTTAAAGTAAGGCACAATCGGGATTGTTTATAAAGTCTGTTGGAAAATACTTGGAAACTTCAAAAGCCCGCCCACGCGGTTCTGGTCAGTGGAGGCAAGTGACTGATTTATTGAGAGGTCACCAGGGATCCTTTTCGCCTTTCCCAACTTCGCTCTTCATAGAAAATATCAGATCACACTTTTTGTATGGGCATTAGAAACAAAACAGAAGGCCAAGGAATTTTTTTGACAGAGAAAAAGCACGCTGACTCTCCAGCAAATGAGAGCATAGATTTCCCATAAGAGGAGGAGAGGAGGGAGAGAAAACGGAGAAGAGGAACAAAAAAAAGATAGACCGAGTTTGACTTGCAGAAAACACACATCGTGAAGTATTGTGATAGTGCATCACACTTAAGTGAATTTTGATTTTTTTCTCTCTCTCTCAAACTATATAATGGCTAGCTAAAGCCACTAAGTGCGCGGGAATACCTCTCGAACTCCTCTCTTCGAAGATTATTGCTGGGACTTGTGTGTATGTGGGTTAGTGAAAAATGAAGAGACTTCCAACAACAACTAAGCAACCCGACTATGTCAGCAAATGGTTCATTTTCTTCGTAGTGAACCGCTTCATTCCACAGCGAAGAACAACTGTGAGTTCAGGTAACGTTTGGACCCGACGACCGGGTGAAAGGAACCGCAGAACCAAAGGTAGGAAACACTTTTTCAAAGGCTCTATGCTTGCGCCGAAGATGAAATCAGCTGAGCGCAACTCTCAAACCTGCGGTACCCACTTATGCAAGAGGGGGCCACTCCCCTCCGTTCATTCCAAACATCTTTCTATTTGATTCGTATTCCGTAAAGGAGTCAGAAGAACTGAACATTGTAGATACGTTTTGGCCATTTGCAGAACAATTTTTTTTAGAGAACGGAATTTATTTTATTTGTGGACAGCTACATTAAATAGAGCAGTAACTTTTCTTTACAATCAAACTAACATTTTTTAAACAAAAAAAAAGTGAAAGACATAGCAGATTGTTTCCGTTTGTTTATGTGTCGAAGTTAACTACGCAAAGTAAAAATTACAGTGAAATTTAAACTGTTGATAATATCATTTTGTTTATTGTATATTTTTGAGGGAATGACAATGTTGAACTTCCCCATCTGCAAACACATGAAAATTCATGAGATGTATAACAAAACAATGAGTATAAATATCTATATTATTATTTTTTTTTGTTAACAGAATTGAGGTTGCAAGTATTCTGTTACTGATAATGTGTTGGGCAGCAGTCAATTACTTTGTCTATTGTTGGAGTTCTTTTAAATGTTGTGACTCACATGCTGACTCTAAAAATAAACTGGGTTATTTCAGAATGTCTGCTTTTCAGACAAAGAGCATGTTAACCATTTTGCTCAACTCAAACATGCATTGATTTTCATTTCAAGGGCGTAAGAATCGCTTTGAATCTAATGCACAAACCAAATCATGTATATTGCTTCAGGCGCTTTCTAGCCTGAGAAATGTTTCTTTGTAGCAATCGCTAATTATTTTTGAATATGGCCATTTTACGAAAGTCCCGGGCAGTCCAATTTGATTAAGAAACTATTAAAACATTTGAAACATCATTAATTTTATTATGCTCACACCCATGTATCTTGCATGTCGTGACCCATGCAGGTCATATTTGTATTTTATTTTCGACATACCTAAAATGTAAAAGGAATGCGCATTCTACTATATAAACATCAGCTGATTTAGGTTTAAGAGTATAGTGTGTAAGGAATCTATCTATCCATATATGTTTATGTATTCAAATCATTTTTGTGTGTGAATTGAGATCACTATCTGAAGATCATAGCCTCCCTGCAAAACTTCTATTTCATAAACGCTCTGTGCTTTACAATTTAGAACACTTCACGTTTGAACTTTTTATTTTCTTAAGAGGCAGGGACAATCTTTTTCGATCTAAGTACAGAAAGGTGTTAAAAACATTGCTTGTTAAATCTCGTAAAATATCGATGGTATACACTATCCACTTGTGATCTGTAAACTTTACTCAGCTAAAAGAGCAGCAGGACATCCCATATTTTTTTTATTTTGTTGTGTGGTTTAGTTAGTTTTTATTGGTCATAGGTTCATGACAAAAGGCTGTAACAATGTAAATTTAATAAAAAAAATGTATATGACAACTAAGAAATTTCGGAGTCAGAGAGTTCGGGACCCTAAGTCTCGCTTCCTATTCTTATTAATATTATTATTTGCTTTTGTCAATCATTAATCATTTTTATATCTATTGTTAAAAAAAAATCATTACATCTCGTTTTATATAAAGTTTATTTGAATGTTACCGAATTCATTATTTTCAATCTAAGCCAATTTGGTGTCCACGTCCTTTTCTTTGCTTTTGAGTACGTGACCCTAGATTCATGTATAGAAAATTGGAAAACAAGATTCTTTTTCAGCTTTAGACGCCAGCAGCTTTCGAAATGTAGATTTCTCTTAGGGAAAACTTCCATGATTCTCACCATCCCCGAATCCTAATTGTTTTTTTTTAACATTGTTCATTAACCAGTTGTTCGTGAGAGGAAGCAATCAAGTTCGTGCTTAGGGATTGTCTTTCTCATGAGAAGGGATGAGGACAATCAAGAAGGTCTTTCCCGGTATTCGCTCAGAGGAATATATTTTTTAGTAGAGTAACTAGTAATGATGCCGCGATTCCTTTGTACGCCGAGTGAAATCTGGTACTCTTTCGATTTCTGTTTTTGTTGCGGGTGCTAAGTCCAGTTTTCCGTCCTTGACAACTCCATTTATTTCCTTATAGCCCTGGAATCCGTATGAGGGAACGAGTGGAGACTGTCTTGCGCTCAGACTCATCATGCCATTTTTTTTTGTATTTTTGTCAACTGCCATACCAAAGCTACACGAAGCCAGGTGATGTGCTATTGACTCTCTTCAAATTCAGTAGCACGTTTCCTTTAATCGAACCTCCCGATTCGGGGAGCAGCCGTCACATTCCGGTACCAACACATGCACCTCGAAATCAGGGAAGGGTCGAGATCATCGATACCCTGCGCACCGCACACGAACTCGACTCCAAGGTTTAGATTATGAAAATTGTAGGCCTAATGTGCGAATTAATGGTTGAAAATATTGAAACACTGATCAAAGAAGTCAGAAAGCGGCCGGCTCTTGTTAACAAAAGTTTAAAAGAATATGCGAACACAAATATTGTTATTTTCTTGTTGCAACTGAAGCTACGTTTATTAGAAGGAAGAATAATTTTATTTACTAGGCTTACTTCATTCAAAATTACAAATAATGAATTTCCACATAAATGTGAAAAGCATGGACGAATTTAGAAGAGTGACTCGAACTCCTGAAATTTGGATTTGATACAAAATGTGCATAATTCAGGCGGAGTGTATATATTTTAGAAATTTTTAATTGTTGCATTTAGGTATCTTTGGATTTGGTCGCAACAGGGTAGAGCAGGGAATAACACACAGGTAGTGACCAGGGCATTTGTCACGGTGCCATACCGACATTCGCTCGGTAAAACTGAGGAAGCCACAAGCAGGCTCAAGTCCTGACGCCAGCCATCCTGACAGATTTTCCAAAATTTTCTTGCGTCCTGCAAACTTTTGACAGGATTAGGTTACAGCTGCCAGTATATTGCCACGAAATATTGAGCAATTCCACAATATGTTATACCCGATGGTAAAAATTAAAACGTATCGTGAATTTATTTTAATTAGCGCAATCGATTCTTAGAAGGTATACGATTTATATTTACATAAAGAAATGAAAATAGTCATTAGTACATGGCATAATACGCTTCTCTTTTGGGGTTATTTAAAAATTTACGAAAATAGCTACAATTTTGCTTCATTTTAACAGTTAATTATTCAGGTAACAATGTAGGAATTTAAAAAAACAGGTAAATTCTATATTGACAAAAACTATTGGTTTGTTTGTTAATAATCGTCGTCACGCCCTGGCAAGCATTATAAAAATCGACTACATAATTATGTCAGTGCGTGACGCTCTAAATATAAAAAGTACTTTAATACACTGCAGAATTCTTGATGAAAAGTAAATTGCTTTTGTATGGTGTTTTAGGGTCAAATGTTGAACAAAATGTAGTTGGAACTAGTTTTCTAATCACAATAGATTTTGTGTAAATCATTAATATTGTATGCTCAGTGCGTGACGCTCTCAGATTATGATGAGTGTGCTACTTCCGATGTGGTATGAAAGGTACTGTATACTGCAGAAAATTTAGTGAAAAATAAAGTTTTTCCTAATTACAATAAATTTTGTGTAAAACATTGAGCAATACCACGCGTCACAAACTGACATTCAGAATATACTTTCTGACTGTAATTGCGGTATATCTCCGAGAGGTTCAGAAAATGCAAATTGGACATATGATATGCTAGCAGAAGTACTGAGGATCACGTTCTCGATTAAATAACACGTATATATTAAAAATACTATTTAATATATAATATTAAAGTTGCCGTCACGCACTGACATTTTCATAACCAGCACTTACACTTTGATATACACTTCCCAAACTCTCTGAAAGCATGTGCCCAACAAAACTCTATAAGGGAATATTTGACGTTTTATTTTCATTAAAACAAGATCAAGTTGTAGGTATAGAAACAACATATAGGACATACTGGCGTGATCATGCAATCGAGTATAAATTATAAAACTTGCCAGGCCGTAAATAAGACTAGACAAAAATAGGTCATTCATTTATATCAATATATAAAAGAAAAAGGAAACTTAATATGTATATAGGGCCTATTTAAAATTTTGCATTCCAACATTCTGAGTGATTTATGAGTTCTATAACTTATAATTAGAATTAGTGAAATTGTAGGTTTTTTTTTTAACTTTTTAAATAATCCAACAACAGAATCTCACTATGAATTTGTACTAAGACTTGCTAAAGTATTTTTAGTAAACACACATCGTATACCTAGGGCTCCAGCTTGTATTTTTGCAAGAGAAGCTTGATTTTGGCGTCACTTCGAAGGAGCCAAAAATATACAACGCCTCTTCCTTATCTTCATTTGCCGCATCCAGTCCAGTGTTTGGGGGCGTGATTCTCCCAGACTCCCATTTGGGGGATGTCACTTCTAAATTCTCGAGCGCACCCTCAACTTAAAAATTTTTACGGTCGAAAGCGATAAAAACTGTGCAAAACTGCACTACGCCCTCCATTTTTCGCTTTATACCCCCCCACCGGAAAATCATGGCGGAATCCCTGGGAGACATGTGCACATGTTAGGCGTTGATTTTGAGTTCCAAGTTGGAATCACTGTATTTCCAAAACGAAGCAGAATTCGACCCATGTTCATAGGAACTTTTTTGTTTGTCATGACTCATACTATCACCTCCGAAAGTATTGAACCTTCATCTTACTTGAAAAAAAATATAAGTTTGTGTTGAGGTAGCAGCACTGTGTATGTGATATAACTCTATTGTGCATGGAAGGGCTCCCTTCCCCTCTGTTGGTACATGTTCCACGGCACACTTTTTGTATTTTCTTTCAGTGCTTTGCAATATTCCAGTGGTTTGATTAAAATGGGACACTCTGTATATTGTTCTCTGAAATATAGATGAGTGCAGGTAACTGATTGTTGCTACTTTCCCAGTATACATGTGAGAGGAGGGTCTGTAGATGGAATTACGTGCTACCAGAAGGAAACAAAACACCGTGCCTATTGCATAATAAATTACAAGTTAATAATATTAGTAACGCCTGTCTCAAGAGCGCTACAGTCCCTTCAATAAAATGAGATATTTTAACAGTATGTTAATCCTTTCGATGCCATAAGCACACTTCAACTAACAAGTGCATATTGCCTTATACCATTGTGCCTATTGTTCAAAAAAGTCAATTCAAATTATTATATTTTGCCAGGGGCGGACTGGGTATATTAGGGCCTGGGCCACGGTTACCAAGGAGGGCCCTCAGACAATTACACCAATTTCTAAAATAGCGTACAATGAACATCTGCGATGAGCCATCGCGTTATGCAGTTGTAAATTCGTAATATTCAAGGTCCTTCAGCAACTTTGTAGAACTTTGTACAGGTTACCTCCACCCACACAATGTAAACAAATGACGTCATTGTAGTCTCAGTGAAATTTTTCTATCAATCTTGGAGTGTTCGATCAAAGTACGACATTTGTTTGCCTATACGTTGAAATATTCCGTCTTGTGTCAGCCTTCAAACATAAATTTCACTGAGACTACAATGACGTCATTTGTTTACATTGTATGAGGTAGCCTGTATAAAGTTCTACAAATGCTGCTGATGTACCTTGGATGTTTTTACCGGCACCACGTGATCAAAACACCTCTGACGTAACGTGAATCAACCTCATACAGTAGACGCAAAAATAATAACTTGGCCGCTAAGGAAGAGGCATTGCTCACTACAGGGCTACGTCTATTTTGAGCAGGCCCTACTCTAAAACGTCGTGCATTGTCTTCTGACTAGCAATCACGTTATTTTACGTCTACTGTAGTAATTACCTACACCATTATTTTCAATCTCGTACTTTATTGGCATTATCGCCTACTAGACATGATTATGATAGAACACTTTTATTCCAGAGCTGGATAGAATTATGGTATTTATGCTGGCGAAAAAAAAATCCATGTCAACACTGTAGCCTAAGCTCCAGCGGATAGTTCCAAAAGCGAAGCATGTTTTCTGTTCTAAATGAACTTGATATTTGGACTAGCCAAAAGTAAATAAATTTTTAAAAATGCGCTGCTTTTCCATATTTGAATTATCAAATATATATCTACAAGATGTGTTAACATCCATGAAGGACCCATCAGCCTGTGATTAAATATGGGCCCAGCTACAAACCAGGCCCCAGTCTTCAACGATGAAAGGGCCCCAACTGACCAACATAATGAAAAAAGGGCCCAGGGCCCCAACTGACCAACATAATGAAAAAGGGCCCAGCACCCCAACTGCTCAATGTGATGGAAGAAGGAAGGGCCCCAACTGCACACTATAATGAAAGAAGGGCCCAAGGCCCCAGGCACAAACTAAATCACAGTTTCCAATAATAAAAGACCATAGTGAAAGATGGGCTTAGCCGCAAAGCCAGTAACAAAAGGACCCTATTGTAAAAGTTAATTTACCGATGGAAGGATGGAAGAGGGGTTGTGTTGGCAGCATAATAACCAGTGATCTACCGAACTATTTAGCTTTCTTCTGTTTTAGCTTTTTTCTCTATCTCTTTCTTTCTTTATTGTTTTCATTGTTTGTTTTTCTGAGAGGGCCTAGGCCGCAATTGCGGCCCAGGCCAGTCCGCCGCTGTATTTTGCTGAAAGTTAAGATTAAGCGCTGTTGAGACATACGTCACAAATTATTTATTATGCAATAAGTCCTTGCCTGTTCTATCGGGAGCTACACGGGATTATGGAAATGCACGAATAGACGCTTTGACGTCACGGCTAATGACAGAAGTCAGAACTAAATGACACCACCTGTGCAGATAGTGGAACACTGAACATCCTACCCAAAGGAACATTAAGTATCATTACGTAAGCAAAAACATTCTGTTTCTGTGGTTCGACAACGTGGTATACTTCGGAAAGGCAATGGGGAGATACACAGGTTCGAACTGCCTATCCCGCGACAAGCTATGCTGACTGGGATTTACCTCAGACAAGTGCTAAGACTGAAACCTAAAATAGGCTCTGGCGGACTCCTGCCACATCTTCTTCTTCCTCTCTCTTTGTTTGAGCTAAACTTGTCTAAAAGACACGAATAATTTCAAAGAAGGACACTTTGTCCTTGGAGCATGATTACACTTTTTCCGGGTTCTAACACGAACGATGTTTTCAACATAACGAACTACAAAATCAAAACCATGTAGATTTACAGTAATTTGAATTGAATTTATTTATGGTCTTTTAGTATTTTTGGCTCTGGCCGGGGTAGGATAGGGGAAAATATCGGCCACGGCTTTACTTAAGGTAAAATCGCAGCATTTGTGTGGCGAAACTGAGGAAAACCCTGGAAACCTAAGCCAGGATTGTCGGCCGTAGAGTTCAGACTCACACTGCCGCTCCCGAAATCAGCGACGTTGACGCCTGAACATAGAGGACTGGGTATTAATAGTCATATTTTCAACAACCGGAAATTAACATTTCAACACACTTTTAGTTTAAGAAGAGTTTGCAATAGTTTTACAATGGTTTTCTATTTAGACCAAAATAATACTAAATCAGAAATATTCCCACTAATTCTACATTGTTGATTCTAGGGAAACTGCTGGACAGAGGTAAGATGCATTGAGGACTTCTTTCATTATTACAAAATACGAATGATAGGTCCTTACACGCGTCTCGCAATCTTCTCAACTGATTTTGCGCAAGCGGTTGAAGTGCCTGCACAGTCGTGCCCAAAACATTGCACAAACCATTCCAATAAGGTTTTCTGTTGCGTGTTTTTGTCTTTAACTTAAAGCTAAATAGAAGTGGGTTTTCTTCGCCTTTTTAATCTTACTTCAATTATTTAAATTTCAGCGTAACTAAACAGGAAATATCTTTCACGGACTGAACTCGTTTTGTGATTCAATAGCTAGCATATTTAATTATAAAGAAATCACTTAATGATTGTGTGCAGACACTTTTGGATGGAATATGTGCCAAAAGTGTCTGCACACAATCATGACTAGTACTAGCATTTCTTTAAAATTCATTGTGTTCATTATTAGGCCTAAAGTACGAAATGTACCTTAGCCCGTAAAAGATATTTTGTTTTTCGCTACACTGAAATTTAAGTAATGGGAGCAAAACGAAAAAGGCAGGAAAACCCACTTCCATTTAGTTATTTTTTGTAGCTATTGTGCTAACTCTACATGAACACCGGGAGTGCGAGCTAAATCATTCACAAACAATGCACAAATGATTACAAAAAAGATCGTGACATACGTTGCTGGTAGCAATGTTGTGAAATACGTCATTGAAATCATAAAACGATAATGTTATATACAGGTTGTTTCAGAATTCGACAGAAAACTTGGAGGGGTGATAGTACATCCAAAAATTAGAAAAAGTCTTTGTGGCCGAGGTGGAAATTCCGCTCACTTTAGGTGCTACAGCGTGCCGAAAGCGTGGAAAAATGAACTTTAAAACTTCATATTTCCAATACTAGTAGCAATGGAGGTAACGCGGCTTGGTGCCGTCACAGTCTTTACGCCTGTTCTATCGAAAAATGCATATTTCAATATTGTTGAATGGACTGCGCAATTCCCCAAAGAAAATAGAGAATTCTCATAGGCCTACATTCTTTGAAGTGAAATAGGTAGTAATAAGGATGAACAAGAAGACTTTTCTAATGTATAGAGACGAAGTACGTTATCACCGTCATACAACCACGCAATAACATTCTCTCTCGCTTATGACAAATAAGCTAAACTTAAAAATCAACAACATGTAATTGTTGTCCCTGTTGCTTATGCAACCACGCAGAGTTGAAATAAATCGATCGGCACATGCAATCTGTTACTTAGAGATATCGACCTGCCCCAAACGGATTATCGATAAATGCTTGATAAATCGTCTTGTTCATGATTATTTTCACCCAATTTTACTTCACAATTTCCAGAAATCCCCACTTCCTTTGAGATTCCTTGCGCACCCATTCCACAATTTTCAAATATGAATTTTTGGATAAACCAGATGCAAAGCATGTGACGGAACCAAGCCGCATTATCTTCATTGTTATTTGTATTGGAAATATGAAGCTCCATAATTCATTTTCCCACGCTTTCGGTACGATGTAGCTCCTAAACGGGCTGTAATTTCCATCTCTGTTACAAAGATTTTTCCCTTATTTTTGGATGTAAGTTCGACACCTCAAAGTTGGTCGGTCGAATTCTGAAACACCTTGTATAGGTCCTGAACTACCTAGGTATTATTACTCACACGTTGGGAGTGGGTGCATAAATGTGTATAAAAAATGCACCAACAATTGATGTGATTTTGAACCGAAGTTTTGTTATTACGGATTCTGAGTCCTCTCAAAAGGCTCGCAATAAACTAATTGTGCACTGACTAACTCTGTGAGTGTATACACATATGAGGAAAAAACAATACAGAAAAATTGCCATGGGTTTAATTAACAGCATTCTTATCTTGGGCATGCTACTGTTAAAACTTATATCTTCCGAGCTAATTGAGTACATTATCCGCTGAAAGTGCGTGCAGAAACGAGCGTAATCAAATTACTTTGTTTTGAAACAAATTTACATTTGTAGAGATGCTGAGCTAAGAAGCCTCACTACTCATGCCTCTACCTTTTCTAGTTTTATATATATATAAAAAAAAATGAACAACAATATTGAAAAGCGCCCATATCGTTCCAAATACACGAGTCATTCTAGCACACGCCTGAAACTTAAAGAAATTCTGAAACTTCATGATAGCCACTAGGCAAAATCATACAAACTCTATGAAGAATATCAGTATGAATTTAAATTTATTTATGACCTCTGCACATCTTTTGCTAAGGTCAGGATAGGGTGGAGCAGAGATGCGTAACGTATCGGTCAGGACTTTGCTTAAGGTACTATCACGGCATTTCCCTGATGGAACGGAGAAATCCTTGAAAATGTTACTCATGGTGGTCGGCCGTGAGGTTCGAACACACGTACCTGTCCTTTGCTGCCACGAAGTCTGTGTCCTACCGCCTGGATTACGAGGACTGGCTAGCAAATTAAATCCTAAACTTAAATAACATTTCCATGTGTTGTGCTGTCGTATTTCTTGATTCTTGTTTCTCTGATTTAGTTTAGCAGACTTAAGATCAAAAACATGCTAGCAAAGTCAATATAAACTTATCATTCGCTTACTAATGAAAACTGTTCCTTTTAAATCATACGTCATAACATAAATTTAATATTTAGGGGAGGCACTTGCCTGGTGAAAATATAAACCGTTGAAAATACGGTTTGACCCTCAAAAAATTGCAACAAAAGGTTTATCAATGGGTTTTTGTAGTACCAGGTGTGCTGAATAACATACTAAAAGTTTACCAAAATTTGAAAACTAGAAAGGTCCCATTTTAAAGATGGCCGTGAGATACCTCACTTCTAGTTTTCATCCTAGAAAAGTAAAGTTGGTATCTACCCCTATGTTTTTAGGATCTTAGAACACGTTAAGAGAGTTTAAAATAAGCTTGCAGCAAAGCGCACTTATATATATGCAATTTGCATATAGGAGAGACCGGGTTAAAGTGGTCACCTACTGATTGATTAGCTATATCTCGTACAATTTTTTATTTTCTGGGTCAGGAGTTTGTCCGCAAGTTCTGTGGAAATTATCCCCTCTTTTGTGTGAAATTGGAGGCCAAACAACATTTGATGTTTTCTAAATTCAAGGTTTTGTAACTAGGTACAAAGTGACCACTTTATCCCGGGTACATGGGTAAAGCAGTCCCATAGCATATCTCTACAGTTATATCAGTTAAATTGTAAAATTACTGAGTGCAATGAGCATAATATTAATACAGTAGCCAAACAATTCTAATCACATCTGCGCAAGTGATTATGAAAAAAAAAATGGAAAAGACGTAAACAAGTGTTCATAATGCGTCTCTAGCGTTCAACCTCTTGAAAACATCTATTGAATAGACAACTCAACAACGTGTTTCTTCGTGGCATTATGTAAATTATATTGCATAGAAAAGTTATATACAGCAAGGGGCTGAAAGCTTGGGTAAGATGGTCCCTTTGGATGACAGGGGGACCGCTATACCCCCATTTACATTTTTTGTAACAAAACACTGCAGCACTGCATGTTGCCATTTGTCACTCTGATGATTCTACACATATCTGATGTTCGATACCTCATCGTGAAAATAAAAATAGTTTTTAATCATATATCAGCTATACTTTTCGAGTACGTTTAGATATAGTAAAGGGCTTTCCTTAGATCAAGATCCTTCAAAACGTGATTTTCTGAGATATTTCAGCCGCTGTTATCGTACGATCACTGAAACTGCTACAACACAACTATCTGGTGTTGGAGATTTTACTACGGTTTGCTATCGCCAGCGCGCAGAACTAGTTTGGAAGATAGAACAGGGGGTCCAGCTTACGCAGGGGAGGCCGCTTTAGACAGGTCTCCCCTATATTTAAATGGTAAAGCCCTTCATTTCACACTTGCTTTTGGGTTCACTCACTTTTAAAGTAT
>JAGDQP010023636.1:0-20232 GCA_022664845.1 Lepisma saccharinum | reverse complement strand
ATAAATCAGTAACCAAGTTAATGGAAAACATATGTGTAGAAAGAGGGAAAAGTTCTCACAGTCCATTTGTGTAACCGTGCCAGTTGCTAACCTATGTATTAAAAAAGTGGTCCATTCGTCATTGTCTGAAGTTTTACGTAAAATGTAATTTTCATTTAATTACATGGCGTGTAGTATGCGGAAAATGAAAGTCAGATTAACGTTATGCATTACAGTAGTAGAAAAACTTACATGCGTATACTGCTGCTACACTGTAATAAAAGCACAGGTAGCGAAATTGAATTTATTCGCTCACTGGTATAGTTCGCTTTTAATGTTTTAGTTAATGAAGTATGAACCTGATTACCGAATTTATTTATTTAGTCAGTAAAACAAAGGAAATAAAATTTTGACAGAATACTGTAACATTGAGATATACAATGGAATTTACGATGCTGGTTGAAAGAAAAGTTAGCATGGAGCGGTGTTGAACTTAATTAGTAGGTACCATTTATTCATTTGCCTAGTAGGAGAGAAAATTGCTGCGGCCATTTAATTATGAATTTAACGTCCACTAATGAACAGTAATATGTTTTTGAAAGACGCTTGGTACGTGTATTGACATAGTATACCACATGTGGAAAGATAGTAAAAGCAATGTCATTCACATTGAATTGACTTGAGCTATTTTTAAAAAGACATGTTACAAATTGTAAAAACAGGGCAAGCTAATAGGCTTAACTTCGGGAAAGTGATGATTTATAAATGATAGGAAATACTATTAGAGTTGGCTACTGTATTATTGATTGATGTGTAGACATTTAAAATATAGCGTTCAACCACGAAAAGCAACTAAGATTGTAAGATGGTAGTAATTACCGTTGATGACTTGCAAGTGGTAAAATGTGTTCAAATGGTTTAAAAGAGAAAATAACATTCTCAGATTGTGTTTCGATGTTGGTTATTGTCTTGACTTTTTCGTCTACTTTCGTCTTACCTTAGGTTTGTCATCGCACGCAAGCTAGTAATGAACTCGTGCGTTGCATGCCCGTGAGTAAAGTAGTATTGCACGCATACGTAAACATTATATTGCATCCAATCCAGGCACTGAACCAGGTATAAATATTAAATATGTATACTAGCTAGAGGTTTAGCGCAAGCAGTCTACTTAAAGCAGATGAAACAATGCTGCATTACCAGATTTTAAAAAAATAGCATACGTAACAGTAATAAATAACATCAATAGGGGCTTTACGGTTAGGACAAGTTAACTTATATGAATAGGCTTGGTAGTGGAAGACGCTATAAAATAATATTTGTCTGTTTAAGGTTAGCGGAATCTATCGCAACGAATACTGTCATTTCCTGAATGTTATGCAATCCAAAATCGTTTTCGATAATGAATAACAAATTCAGCGGAAACAACGTTTATAGTCAGTAGAAGATCAGGACCTTGGAGTGGGTTCCACAATGAACTAATTTACATTTTTTCAGTTGGTAATCCTGTAACAGTGTGCTAAACTGGTTAAAACATTGTTCCTAAAACATTTCGTATTTATTTAAAAAACTTTCTTAACTTTTTAACTTACGTACAATTCGCAGTATCAACTTTAAACTGTAATGTGCGCAACGCGTAACATGATTGATCTTCAAGGTTTGTTACATTTGACAATTGAAAAATCTTACTTAAAACAATATTCTTTTCACTACCCTTACAATAAAACGTGGAACCACTTTCGCAACATTGAGCAACAATATGACGAACGTGTGATACACTAAACCCGTTGGATGTAGTCCATTGTAACCCGTGCAGATTATTCGTTAGCCAATTCACTTGACGTTGGTACCCTGCAGCTAAGTCTGAACGTTCACAGGGTTATTTTACCAAAGCATGGAATATTAATGTTGCATCACACGCAACCAAACAAAGTATTAAGATATTCAAATGATTCTTTGAAACATTTTCGGAGCATCAACGATGCGAACCAAATAAACTACTCGTTAGCAAAAATCTTAAAACCTTAAAAATCGATTATAAACTGCCTTGCGCATAAGATACGTACACCCAGTGAAATCAACTGTTGCTGTTCAAGCACTAAAGGAATCAATTGGGCAATGCACTCGGGATCTTTAATAAACTAATGCACTACGTTTAGAAAAGGTCTCTTCATAATAGGTGTATGAAATTGAGCAGCAAAAATGGAGTAATATTCACTAAACTGTTCAGGATCGTTCATGTGACTGGATACATGCTGAGCAGTTACTGTACCCGTATTCCACACGTACAGGCAATTGAGGGGCTTACGTAAATTACAGTTGGTACATTCAATGGGGTTCGTTTCCAAGTACGAACTAATGGTGGACAAGACACATTGATCCACAATAAAGTCACCTTCACAACTCGTACACTGAGCCATACTATAAACTGAAATTATTAATAAACTATGTAAATGCACTGGTAAGGGATCACTTGGTCTTGAAGGGGGCCTCCATATCCTTCTTCAGCAACAAGTCCACCAAAACTCCATGGTTCAATTTTAACATGCGTTGAAGCCCCCAGTCAAACTTTTCCCTTAATGCTGCTGGAGCTGACTCGTGAGATTGCACGTACAACGTAAACAATTCGTCCAATATCTTCGAATCACGCAAAATCTACTTGGTACGTGTACCAAACAGTGTTGCTAATTCTTCAAAAGTAGCGTCCGGAAAAATATATCCATTGCGATAACCAGCACAAATATGATCACGTTGGCTCGGTTGATTCGTATAGCAGCCTAAACATAAAAGGTAGTTTGAAAACTCATTTGTATACTTGCTACTATACAACCTTCCGTCACCCAACGGGAGGAACACTTACACGATAGTAAAGACTTGTCCTTTAATACGCTTGAACTAACAACGGTAGGAATAGCTTTATCCATCCTTGAAGTAGCCATAGCAACTAATGTTCATACTTAAACACTAACACACTTTATTCATACTCGTGCACATGCGCAAATGAACGGCATCCGCCTTTCACCAGGTCGTACTAAAAGCTATTGCAATCATAAGAAAAGACTACAAGCACTCTATCTAATGTTTTTCAATGTGTACTAGTTATCATCTCAGTTAAAAGGTTTTAGAGTGGTATTAACTCTTATCTCGGCATTATCTAACGAGCTAAGTGGTGTTAGGCGCTGTAACCTACATTGAAAGCGTATATGAACATTACTCCAGTAAATCCGCCTTTCACCATGATGCACTGAAAGGTGCTGTTATAAGATAAGTCTAAAAGGACTCTATCCATCTAATGTTTTAAGAATGTACTAATTATTATCTCAGTTGAGTGGTTTAAAGTAGTAATGACTGTTATCTTACCATTATCTAACGAGTTAAGTGGTATTAAGTGCACATACCTATATTATTTGACTAATGGAAGCTCTTATCCGTACATGCTTTTAAGAGCACTCTCCATTAAGTGGTTTTAACTGATATCTTACCATTATCTAAAAGCTAAGTTGTGTTGAGTGCTTTTACCTATATTATTAGTCTAATGGAAGCTCTTATTCGTATTCTTTAAAAAGCACTCTCCGTTAAGTGGTTTTAGAGTGGTGGTAACTCTTATCTCACCATTATCTAAAAGCTAAGTGGTGTTAAGTGCACATACCTATCGTGAAAGGCTACTAATGGAATAGAGTACCTCTTATCTCTAAAATCCATTAGAAAGGAATGCAGGTGTATGAAAAGTAAGTCTAATTCTACTATCGCACCCTTGGTCTACTCTATGGTCTCCAGCTAATATGTTAGAAATAGCAAAACCTGATTATAAATTAATTTGAGATAAGAGTTCAGATACTGGTAGCATCTGAAAAGTATCTTATCTTGTTGATACTGCTGTATCTTATCATTGATTCAGCGAGAGTTTAATATCTTGTAGATAGCAACCTTTCAAGTATGTGCTTTCATAGTATGGTGTGCTCTTTTTTATCAATAATTGTTCTGACACTTACTCAGGTAAGAAAGAATACTTTTTAAGCCCTATTGTAATGAATCAGCTGAAAACATTTTGTTATTTAAAACACAATTGGACTAGGATTCAAGTATACCTCAAAAATCAATATTTTTAATCTGAAAACCCCAATATTTGAACAAAAGTATCTAGTATAACTACAGTTCTTTCTTCTATATCTGCTTTGAACATCTTGATGAGGTAAGCTAGTTGGGAGAAGTTTGACAAAATGGGGCGGTGACTATAATGTGTAGAGTAATCATCTATCTACAATGCTTTTTGTCTCAAATCAAACGTTCATCCTTTTGCTACAAAAATATCTTCGTTGCTTCTCAACAATGCAATTAAAAAAAAGTAAAGATAATTATATTGTGGCCTTGCATCCATATTTAATTTAATTTAAACAGTCTGATAAGGCTATCGCACTTACCTTTATTGTAACAACACACAGCAAGCGTTACAGTTTCAATGCTTTAACAGCATTTTCCTTAAGCGGCGCACTAATAAACACTAACTGTTCCTAAGAAGCACCAGAAGGACAAGAGATGTTTTCTATGTCATCCGCTAATCACGTGCCAGAAATTGTTTACTTTTCAAAACCAAACAAATTTTAACCAATTACAGTCCCTCGCTCACAGATCACCTTCCGTAGTCAACTGCACTGCTATTACAAATTTGTAACAGAAAATAACATAAAAAGGAAGCTTAATCAAGGCACAAAAATATTTTAGATAAATAAATGCCCAAGAAATAAATAATTAAATAATAAAAATAAATTAAATAAATAAATGCAAAAATTAAGCCACAAATAAATAAATAATGAAAACAAATAAATAATAGCTATACAAATAATAAAAATTCCTTTCGGTACGCCTACAGGCTGAGGTAGATCTCGAGGTTTTTTTTTCATTTTCAAAAATTCAAATCTCACCTTATATGAGAGCTATCGAGAAACTATTTATTGTTTTGTAGATTATTTATCAAGAGCTGTTCAACAATACCTCACAAGACACACACACACACATGTATATATATATATATATATATATATATACTCGCTTTGTTTCGCTTGGAGCGCTGTCCCCAGATCCCTGTAGGGGATTGGCCCCCAACTTCCGTGTTTTTGAGAGGATGCACCTCCTTTATCTTAACCAAAATCTCACTGCAGCACTACACCACCATGGTATCCATCTGTGCAATCCGACGGGGGGCTGCGCCCCAAAAGGAAGGTTTGTCCCATTTATTGTAACCTACTCTTGGTCATACACCTTCAAAGAAAATTTCGTTTCTCTACCTTCAATGATTTGGAAATTGGGTTTTTGGGGCGGCCATTTTGGATCCAAGTTGACGACTTTTTAAAAGTTTTCTTATATGGTCGTGACCTACTTGTGGTGGTACAACTTCAAGTAAAATTTCATTTATCCAGCTCAAACGGTGTGCAAAATGGGATTTTGGGCGATCATTTTGGATCCAAGATGGCGACTTTTCCCAAATATTGTTATATTTTCCTAAACTACTCGTCATAATGCACCTTTATACCAAATTTCGTATCACTAGCTCAAACGGTGTGGAAAATATTTTTATAGGTCCGCCATTTTGGATCCAAGATGGCGTCTTTGGATACATCATGTAATATTTTGGTAACATAGAAATGATAATGTATAGTGTTAAGAAATTTGATATTTCTAGCTGCAGCCGTTTAGGCTGTGTATTCTATACAACAATGGGTTCAGCGGCCATTTTGAATCCAAGATAGCGACTTTTTCAACATTTCGTAATATTTTCTTGAGCTACTGGTGGCAATATATCTTTATGTCAAATTTCGTATCTCTAGCTCAAACGATATGGAAAATAGATTTCTTACTTCCACCATTTTGGATCCAAGATGGCGTCTTTGAACTCATTAGGTAACATTTTCGTAACCAAAATGTGATGTTGTACCTTTATGCCAAATTTGATTTCAATAGCCCCATCGGTTTAGGCTGTGTATTCGATACAACAATGGGTTCGGCGGCCATCTTGGATCTAAGATGGCGACCGATTTTGCTCATTAACGAACTTAACCGAGTTATTAAGCCTAGAAACAACATATAAAAATTTGGTTCAAATATCTTCAAAATTGTGGCCGCTAGCGTGTTAATATATAAATGTATATACGTATATATAAATATTATTATCAAAGCACGCACGAACATTATTCATTCCCAATTTGCAACTTTTTAACTCCGTCTAGAGTCAAGTATCATAATTAAAATTACTACCATATGTTCTCTTTATATAATTGTACAGACACTTACAAAAGTAAATGGAGGTTGAAGTTATAAGAAATGTTCTTTCCTCCAGGAGAATTGTTTCACTGTACGCCGAATAGTCGGATAGCCAACATGAATGTACAAATATGCGCGAAAACATAACATGCCAGGATAGGTTTCTCCATTTAGAAGAAGAAAGATTCAGTAGTCCTTCAGCATCATTTAAAGAACCACAAGATAAATAGGCATAAATCCCATTCTTGTCTTTTTCAAACACACACACGTACGCGCACACACACACACACAAACACACACACACATAGACAGAGGGATAGGGTGGATAAAAGAATAGACTTCAAGGATTTACTTTTATATTTAGGAACACAAACAGTTATCCTTACCCTCTCAGAGAGAGGAAGAGAGAGAGAGAAAGAGAGAGAGAGAAAGAAAGAAAGAAAAAGAGGTATAGGGAGTGAATTTACATATACAAGCAAAACAGAGAGATAGAGAGAGAGAACTAAAGGAAGAAACAAACACGATATGATATAAGAAAGAAATACACGAGGGCAAGTGACTTTAGTATTTCCTTGATGTATAACGATCATACACTTACTTATTAATCTCTCAGCTGTCCAATGACTTGCATTTTGCATATCAGTCTCATACAAGTATATTTTAAAAAATGTCGTGGCTTAACTGCGGATTGAACCTAGATCTACAGCCTGAAGGTTCAACACGTTAACTAGTACACTACATCGGACTTGGTTCCCGACTTATTAAGATCGTGTTATAATTGATTATAAAATTAGTGACCGAAGGCAAGTGGATGTTAAGTAAGTCATGTTCGGTGGTTTTTTTTTACTGCACACGCAGATGGGAAAAGGTAGTTAGGAAAAATACCGAAACGTGGTTGGGAAAAAAATCGAGTTCTGCGAGGCTGAAACAGTCCCGTAGCCTCCACTCAGCACCAGTGGTGACTTCAGGTAGCATCGAGCTTCCCTAGGCTGACCTGTAAGGTCTGTTACTTGCAAGTTTAAAGAAATAAAAACATTGAACAGAAAGTATGTAGACGTCATCAGTTGTTGCAATTGATAATACACTAGTGTACATAATATACTTCAATAAGTTTAAACATGAAAGACGTGTTTGTAATGACAGAAATAGCTAAAAGCAATTGCACGCACTGTCTCAATTTGCCACGACCTTATTTGTGTTTCATTTCATTGTGGCGTAATAGGTTGGTGCGCTTTCCTTTTAAATTTTTATACTTTTAACAAACGTGTTCGAATCCAAATCGCGGAAATTTTTGGTATATATATATTTACGAATCGCAATAATAACGTATTACGATTATTTTAATAGTATAACAGTTTTATTTTACACTTTTTATTCCGTGATAGCGAGGCAATTGAAATAAGAATCTTACAATATCGCTCAGTTCGTTCGTTCGTCCATGTGTAGAAATGCAATCTCAGCAACCACAAGGTGTAGGTAGATGCTTAACGTGTTGTTGCATATGTATTGGCTAGACTAGCTCAGAGCCGCAGGAGTCATCTTGATTTGTGCAGTTGTTCATTGTTGCCAACCTACTTTATAAAAAATCAATTGTTCGAATTAGTTTTATTTCGTTATACCTATCTGCACCAAACTTGGAAAAAACATTATTGGATTAAATAGAATTCTGAGCTTTTCTGATGCCAAGATCTTTAGTTTGGGGGAGTGTAAGATTATATATTTGGGAGGGTTTTAGTAGTGTTTGCACGTTATCTGTCGTTTTTTTACGGTAAACATTTTAAAGTTGGGGTATTCTCGAGAATTTTCAAAGTTATATCCCCACGGGGAAGGAGTCTGGAAGAGTCACTGATTAGTATTAAAATTTGTTAACATTACACGAGAAATGTAATGGTAAGAAATTGTAAGCCAGGCGAGCGTAGCTATTTCGGAGAAGAAAATTAGAAAATCGTAAAATTATTTGTATTACATAAAGGGCCATTGCAATTTTATCAACCGTGCTGTTAAGAAGCGTAATTTTAAAGCAATGTTTGGATCTGTGTTCTATTGTAATCACTTCATGGGTCTTGGAAGTTTTTCATATTTGACGCTATCTAAAATAACGAAACCTAACAAAACGTACCTCAGCCACCGTAGCATATCGAGTCTTGGCCAAAAGTGTAAAATATGAAATTACATTGACAACTTAAAAGTAGAAGGTATCAGTGATTCCGCCACATCCCCCAGTGTGGTGCTGTAACCCCAAATCCGCGAATGCACACCAACTTTGAAATTTGTGTGGTCAAAAATCGACAGAAACCGTACAAAAGACCTCTTACATCCTCATAATATTGACTTTACACCTCCCAAAACTGACAATCCTTAGGAATGCTTGGAAGGGATATGAAGTTATTACAAAAAAGCATTACTTAATTAATATCCTGGCCAAGTGCTTTTGTAAAAGAGCTTCGTTCGCTCGTTATTGACTGTCAGTGATTCCACTTTGATTTTACTTTCCCCTATTTAAAGTTTGTGTCTGGTACACTTCAACGCGCTGTTTTTCTACAGTTTAGTACTTTCTCAATTGTTTCAAGTATGTCTTCACATTCCTCATTTATACTCAACCCACCATACAAGTTCATAGCTTTATCTTCCGTTTTTCCTAATTCTCCTCGCTTTTTTCCACTGGCCAACCATCATCCTTTATTTTTGTTCTAGTATTTGTGGCCCTTCCCAGTTTATATAACGTCAGGGAGTACGCTACACCCCACTAACACCCTCCCTAGACTTCGACAACACCCCCATAAGGAAAATCCCTAATAATGTTCTTTCGCGACATTTAATAGTAAGAAATTCCTGGAATTTCGATTTACAAATACGGCAGTTATGGTAATACACAACCAAATCTTGGTAGCAGTATTGCATTTATTCCGAAGAAATATCTTCTTTTGGGCTACATTCCTTTCTTGTCCAATCACAAAAATCCATCAGCAGCAAAAGAAATGAGGCAGAAAACAAATACCAAAATACCTGTTTGGTGACCGCTCCCTGCTGTGTTAGAGTGCAGACATGATAGACTCACTTCAAATGCACATCAACATTCACTCATTATCTATACAGTTGTTTTGTGTGCACAGTGGAAAAGGCGAAAGGCGTCACAGTGAAGAGCAGGATTATTGAAACAAAGGAACTAAGTTTAGGAGCTCGTACATATGCATTTATTTTTCTAATTTAAGTGAATCTTCGCTTCATAACTAAATAAATGGAAATAGAAGTAATAATGTTTACAAACTTGATGCGCCGACCTTTCCAATACCTAACTCTGTATTCTTCAGGGTTTTATTTCATCATACTCTCATTCCCTCATGAGAAAATAGGTCGAATTCATCCATGTTAACGGTAAGGAACATTTTGTAAAACGAAAGCGATACGATATGAAACACCGAGCGGCCGTGGCTCAATGCTTTGGCGTTGGATTAGTTTTCCGGAGGTCCAGGGTTCCATTCCTGGAGACGGACATCCTGACTGAAGTTTTCATAAAAGTCTTATTATGCAAATGCCTGGATCATATCTTATTTTAAGGCTATGTCCGTTTCCGTCCAATTTCCTTTGCTATTGTTCATGCTTGTTGTTGTTGCTAAGCTCCAATGTAAAATAGTCTCCGATTTGTATATGGAGATATCAGAAATAAATAAATCTCCAGAAGTGTTAACACTGCTTGACTTGTAGTTTAAGCTCGTGATGTTTAGACATATACTCACATATATAGTTACAGACATACCACAAGTGGCTGTAGACAAAGTCATATGTTTCGCCACTTAGATCCCAGTTAAATAAGGTATCATTCAAACACTCATTCACTTGTGCCAGACTTCAGTACTCGAACTCGTGACGTACAGACTAGCATAAACACACATACAGACAGACAATAGTTAGAATAGCTTCTTCCCTTGCCCTGAACGTGCTACGTTGTCGCTAAAGATAAAAAAAGAGATATCTCAAACAATTTCCTTAGTCAAGATAATATGACATTGGCTACATAGTTTTTTCCTTTTTTTTAAAAAAAAACTCTACTCTCAGATGAAATGTTTAGCACCGCAGACGTGCGTGCGCTTTCTCTTATTTATATTGGAACTGACAATATTTGAAATTCGAAGAGTATAGATAAGAGAGGTTTCTCAATGCCGTAGTCAACATTTCATCAGGCAATCGGGATTTCTGAAAATTTTAATATTTCATTAAATTTAATATTTTAAAAGCCACGTGCATGCAGGTGCCGACCGGGTAGCCGTGTGGTCTAAGGCGTAAGGGCAACGACTCGAAGGTCCCGTGTTCGAGTCGCGCTAGAGGCATGGGTGTTTGTGGATTTTATTTTTTTATAAAGGGTCGAATCGTGACGGGCCGAAGTCAAAAGTGTTACTAGACTGTCCCATAGAAAATAAAGTTTTTACGTGCATGAAGATAATAATGACCAGAGGCGGCGTTTGGGGGTGGCAACTGGGGCAACCGCCCCAGGCCCCGCGCTTAGGGAGGCCCCGCGTTCCGAGTTGATATTTTTCTTACTCAATGATATAAAAGTTGATTTGTAAAAAAAAGTTTACAAATAAACTAGTTTGTATAGTTTCCAGGCGAAATGTAATGTGAAATGGAAATGAATAAAGAAGCACTTGTAATTAGCAATGCAGTTTTTAAAATATATTGTACTTTCTTTAAATAAATTATGTCGGATTTTTTTTTCATAAGAAACCGTTGTTCATTAAAAAATAGAATATTTAGTAATAAATTTAGGGTTAGGAATGAAAAGAAGAAGTGAGAGGAAGTATTTAGGGGGAAGTTGCTTACTGCTTTATCGGCTTTAGATGTAACATTTCGGCGCTCAGCGATTTTTACTTGTACTTTGGCCCCGCGGGGTCATTATTGCCCTAGGCCCCGCGCTCACCTAACGCCGCCTTTGATAGTGACATCTACTACTTGGAATCTTTGGCGTACTGGAACCCATTACAAACCATGGATTATTCTCCCGTTTCTGTTAATTATGATTCGCCACTTTCTTGCAGAGTTTATACGGTTCGGAAATCGAAACGGGGGATGGGGGGCATGCCGTGGTCCAGTCAGGATTTGCTTCTGGGTTGGCTCCCGGATATCCATATGGTTAACGCTCTCGCCCTTGGTGAGAACGGTTCCGGGTTCGATTCGCAGAATTTTGATACTGATCCAGTATCGTGATAAATATTGCGGAGACACTTTGAATACAACAAGAAGCAAATTGGGGTCATGGGAGCCAAAGTACAACTGCGACGAGAGTCGATGCGCTGACTACGTAGTACCCAACGAAAATCCGTTTAAATATTATTTTATTTTATTTATGGCATTTAAGATCTCAGGCTCAGGCCGCCGTCTGGTACACATTGGCGCTCTACGGAATGTTGTACCATTAGTTTAGGTTTGAGTTAGTAGACATGATTTTAGGTGTTTGAAACGTCAGTGTGGCAAATTCCTGCATGATTTGAAAAAGAAACGAGATCATGAGTAATATTTTCTCGTCGTGAAAGTTTAAAGAATTTTATTCAAACGTCTATCAATGCTTTGATTTGTAGCGACAGAAAAGCAAAAAAATAGATACCAGAAACGTTCCTCCGAAAATATATATTTTTGTTCGCGACTAACCTGAAAATAACCTTATTGGTCAAAAGTTGAATTTTGCATTTTTAATTTGTTTCTGCTTCTCATTGAGCATTCCGAAAAGAAAAGAAAACAACTTAAAATGATATTTTATAATCCGTAGGTCAATTCACCTTAACACTGTTAGGGAGAATTGAATTTGTGGAAATGTATGCCCTGATTTCATCATTTGTTTGGAAAGCCTCAATGAAGTCGATCACTTTGGGCATCGATCCGACAACCCTGGAATAAGAAGTGCATACAATTTCCATTAAGTTATTTTATCAACTGTGTTGTAATGTTGATATACTTTTCAGGGGAGCTTGAGAAAAGTAGAATTAATTATATTTAAAATGTATTATTTTTTGCTCTAAAGACATAGCTGAGACAAATAATCTCTTTCATAGTAATTAAAATTTAATAGTAGATATATGTCCATATTTTACAAAATTAGGGCTTGTAAAAGCTAGACAAGTGCAAAAAAAAAAAAAGTAATAAGAATATCTAAAATTATAAGAAAGATAATAGTTCTGTTGGTAATTCATTCTAATCGATGAAAATGATCCGAAGCGTGAAGATCAAATCTCCTCGTAGTCAAAAATCAGTTTCCTACCTCACGACAGAGAAATAAGTTGTTTGATTTTCTTCGCAAGTAATTAAAAATAATAATAATAATAACAATAATGTTTGCTATTTACACACAAAATGAAGTTGTCATTATGTGGTTATGCACAATTCCCATTTTGAAAAGTATGACAAACAGAAACGCGCGCGCGCGCATTTATATGCATACATGGTAAGATATAATGGATGACTGTATAATATAGGGTATAAGTGAATATGAATTACACCCCCCAATAACTTTAGACACCCCCCTTCGACTACATTCCTGGCGTACTCCCTGTATCACGTGCCCCTCGCTGTACATGTTTATAAATAGCATTTCTGTATCTTTTTAATCAGACGTCATCCTTGCGTTGTTTAAGCCTCTCATGTAATTTCTTTTTCGTCTCTCCCATATACGCTGCCTCACAGTTCATACACGGAACACTGTATACGACACCTCCTTGTTCTTCTCTCTTTATAGCACATTTCTTCTTGTTCATCACTAAGTCCAATACCCTTATTCCTAGAAACAGTAGATAAAGCGATGAACATGAATGATGGGTTGAGTGTAAATAACGAATGGGAAGAGAAGAGAAAGTATTCCAGAAAATAGGGACTGTTTCTTGACCCCTCCCCCCTACCACCGCCCTTTTGTTCTTATTTAATTACTTATTTTTTAGTTTCCTTTTTAGGTAGATTTCGAAGAATAATATACCTATTGAAATTGATACGATATGAAAGTATATATTTATATGTTTACGAAAGAGCGTACGAGTATTATATCCCCAATTTACAAATAAATAATCCGTTCAAACTCAAATATCAAAGTTGACAATTATACCATATGTTCTCCTTATATGTATAACTGTAAAACATGTGAAAAAATATATTTTTATACTTTTTCCCACCAGAGATATCGAGCCTCCAATACGCATAAAATATGAATATTTTAATATTCAAACATTCATAAAAACAAAATAAGGAACTACATATCAGCCTTCATATTTTGTATACATTCAATAGAATTTGATGTGTAATAGTGTACAAAAGATCAACGCTGATATTCAATCCGCTTCGTACGAAAATGCCCCCTAAAACCGCAATTTATTCTGTTGTGACAATCACATTTGGATATTACTTTTATCACTTCATTTACGTTTTAGGCTTAGTATGCAGAGAACTAAAATTATCCAGCAGACTTAAAGGAAAAAATGGTTTCTGGTTAATTGTTCTATGATAAACCAGTACTGAGATATTACATTTTTTGTAAACTACTGCAAAAATGGCGGCCATTAATTGATAGATTGGGATAGAAATAAAAGAATACCCGTTTTGAACTATTCTAATACAAGGAATATAAGTATTACTATTATTATTATTATTTGAAAGAGGTCGATTAACCAAGCTGGACGGTTTCAGATGGACTTACCTCTAGTTTGTATAAGAGCGCAAAAATCTCTCTGCCTTATTCGTAGTTTTCAACAGTGTCGTGTGTGCTTTAAATATGTTGTTTACTGTCACTAGACGATGTAAAATATTCAATAACACGTCGAATTGCCATTTGAAAATTTTAAATTTTATACCTAGTTTGAAACACTGACAAACTGGTGACATCATGTTTTCACTCCTGATGTCCACCATGTCGTTAGAAACAAATTTCCGGGAACGGATTTTTAATTTAATGACTCATTGCTGACTTATTGAGAACTATTCATTTCCTCCCATTACAAGGCGTCGATTTTGGACTCAAAGTTGGAAACGTTGTATGTCCAAAACTAAGCGACATTTTACCCCATGTTCAAAGTACCATTTTCACTTATTTCGATGTCAGAAATCACCTCCTGAAAGTTCCGTTCTTTATTCTAAAATACTGTGGATATATCCTTTATTTAACTTCCGTGAATTTCAAGGTTTCGCCCCATTCCTAGCCACTCCCCTCCTTGTCCATCACACCTTAAATGTTTGTATTCTCCATATCTTACCATCCTCTATCAGATGCACTATGTTTGATTAGAATCTCAGCAAAAACTATCGTGACCATCACTGAAAACTCTTTTTTTTAAACGGTTCTTTGGTTATAGAAGAAAAAAATATATACAAATTGAGATATGGTAGGTCGATTATAGGGGAAAGGCTCATTGTAGAAACAGGAAACAAAATTTGTTGGTTCTGAAGCATGTTTGTATGTGCATTGTCAGCTAACAATAAAATATATTTCTAAAGCAAAGCATATCTAGTTTTCCCTGAAAGCAACTCGTAACTTGTGTAGCTTCTTCGGATAACATACTGTGTTATCGTAAACATACATTGTAAGTAATTAACCAATATCACACGTTCTTTGTTCTAACACAGGAAAATGACATTACTTGATCACGCCTTAGCCTATTTGGGTGCTTGATGAGACATATTTAATATTTGACTATTCCTTTAATTTCATATCAAGTTATACATTTTATTCGTGGTCATTGATTTGTTTAAAATGTCAATTGCGCACATTTTGCAAGTTGCTGCTGTCACCAAGAGAAAACAACCTACGAAAACACCTTTCTACCACCTTGCTTGTATGCAAACTGTCATGCAATGTTTCATACACTTACGGTCTCCAAATGTTTAGTTCATTAGCTAAAATTACACTCAAATGTATAATCACAACCAATTTTTACCTTACTAAAAGTGAATCGAGTTTCCTTTCACAAGTGTGACAAATTGATTAGAGCTTAGCAAATCAAATCACATCACAAAATGAAACATTTTATAAGAAATCACTTGGAACTTGTAAATTTGTCATTTATCCACAACTTTTCACTTCACCAACAAAGCAGCAATAACACTCACTAACCTGTATTTAGGTAGAACAACACTGCAAGTTGAAGTAAAATAAATATAAAATAAAGCTACAAAATAACACTTAAAATATTACGTGTCCCAATTACCCCGCTTGGCTTTAATTACCGTAGAAATAAAACAAGCCTGGTTCACAATGTTTCAATCACGGTCGACAACTGCAAAAAAACGCACCAATCACGCAACAAAAGTAACAAAACGAAGTGTTCTTGCCGATGTAAACTTGGCAATATGACGTAGAGTGGCTCACTCGGTTTAGGTATTATGTTAGCGTGTGGTGAGAACTTACCGGTTTAGTGTAGCGGTTAAAGCACCAGATCGCTGTCCAGACGTCCTGTGTTCGATTACTAGCTATATGAAAATGTTTTATCTTCTTTTCCAATTAATTTTACTTTTTCCTGGTACTTATAAATAATTCTTCCCTTTTTATTCCATTTCCTTTTTTCAACACTTTACTAAATTCACGGTTAGAAAATTTAGGCTAGATTCTTTTTCATTATATTCATTTTCAAAACTATACACAATACACGAGTTAGGTAAAGTCAGCTTAAATCTTTTCTTTTCGTTACACATGATGCAACATAGTTTTTGGTTCTACGACATTCAATATTCTCCACTCCCTCCCGGCTTCATTCCTATAGTGAGCCAGTAATATATAACGGAAACTCTATCATGATGTCTCGCTAGTCATGTAATGGAACTTCACCACACTGAAACGACAGTGGCAGTGGAATCAAACAAAATCCAAAGCGATTTCGCGTTTAACGAGTTTCTTTGCATAGGTGGTTATTCCAACAAGATTGACTTAAGTTGGGATAAAGCAGTTAAATTAAATTGCAATAATGTTGTTCAAACAAACTACTTGCGTTGTTCCAACAAGTTTTATTATACTTGTTTATCAAGTTCAGCACAATATTAAGACTGCCAAGTTCAAAATAAGTGACTAACAATCTTGTTACAAGCTAGTATGCTATCTGAGAATAGACGTAGTTGATATAATATGTGTATTATTATCAGAATTTTATCTGCAATTATTTAAAAGTATATCTTTTATTTACATAGGTTACATATCAAGGAAATGTATTGGCAGATGGCCGTTGTACTGTCGAAGGTAAGCATTGTTTATATTTTAGTGATAGCTTTTATTATTATATACAGCTGTAATATCAAGGAAATATTTTACTTATTACGTTCATCCACTAATGAATTTTATCTCGTAAGATACTATCTTTTACTCTCTTTCCGGAGGTTCCCATTTAACCAGCCACTAGATGACTGGACCCTTGGCCTGTTAAACCGAATTATATATATTACAGTAAACATCACTTCACAACGGGATCTCAAAATACTCACAGAATCACTAATTCACATATATTTACAGTATCGCAGTAATACAGTATATATTACAGTATTTACTGTATCTCTTTTAAACTGAACAGTTGTGGATTTCATCTTTAAAAATGCATATTTAAAGCAGGACAATCCTGTATTCTAAAAAAACTGATATTGTATTCTAGAAGAAAACACAAACGTTACTTGTACAAAACAGTTAAAAACGTCCACAGAACGATACCTCTACTACTCGACTGAATAGAGCATTTAACAAAACAATGGAAACTAGAGACAAACAGGTGTCGTATGAGTCACTTTCTTAGAGAGAGCGCACATCTGAACTTGCACTGTGATACATAGGAGAATACGGAAGTAACCACGTAGTGGTCACTGATAATTTCCATCGTTAGTTTATAGTTTTATATGCCAGTCTATCAACCCGCGTTTTTTTGTGTGGAATACAGCATTGGACTGTCACTTACAATAATAGTAAGTGGAAGTTCCCGTTGTAAGAAATAATCGTACTTTCCTCCAGGAAAATTGTTTCACTGTACGCCTAATCGTTAAACAACCAACATTATAGTGCAAATATGCGCGAAAACATGGCTTGCCACGATATTCCTCCATTTGGCGGAAGGAGAAGAACACCATTCAGAGAACCACGAGATAGGTAGACAGAAATTCCATTCACGTTAAGTTCTAAGAGATAGGAATTAATGCAAACCAAATGAAAATATGGACACCATGCAGGAATGATCATTATGCAATGCAATAACACTTGACTTGTTTGGGCGGACACACACACACACACACACGGAGAGAGAGAGAGAGAGAGAGAGAGAGAGAGAGAGAGTGGGAACGAGAGAGAGAGAGAAAGAGGGTGAGTGGGGATAGAAGAATAGCCTTTTCAAACTATTTACTTTCATTTTTAGGATGCTGTTATAATTTATTTTATCTTGTCTTATCTTATCTTCATATTTAGGAACACACATAATCGAACAAAAACAGAGAGAAAGAGAACTAAAGGAAGAGACAAATACGATAAGATCTAAGAAAGGATAAATTCCAGGGAAAGTGAGATTAACCATGAAATAATTTCATTCATGTATTATTACATCAATCATTACATATATCACACACATACTTACTAATCTCTCGACTATCCAATGACTTGCATCTCGCAGCCGGGGCATCATTATCATACAAGTATAATTTTAAGAAATTCGTGGCTTAACTGGGAATCGAATTTATATCTACAGACTGAAATCTAATAATCCACTATCCTACATCGGCCTTAGTTCTCTTCTTACTAAAACCGTGTTATAATTGTGTTTGTCAGCGTCAGAAGAAAGAAGTAGTTATTCAGTACTTTCCATATCTGGTTAGAAGCTTTTGTAAGGTCACACTCAGTTTGACGCTTCAGTAGTTCGAACCACCTTTAGTACATGTCCTCTCCATATAAAATATCCTATATATTTGTTTAGTTCCGCAAAGGTGAGATTTGAGAGAGAGGAAAAGTTGAAGAGAATATATCGATTTGCTTAGAATGAAGCAGTTAACAAAACACAATCTAGATATTGGAAATTCGAAACGATTTTGAAAATTTGTTAAGTCATGGACCGTAGCACTCAGCAATCTACGTTCGATTACTTTTATAGTGTCAGCATATTTCTGTAAAATTCAATTCGAAGGATTTAACCATAGACTTCTCAGTGCAGATATCCGATGTACGTGTATAAAAGGGCTATCAATCCCGGTACCTCTCGTATTTCTTCGATTCACAGTTGTTTTGCGTTTTGCTTACTAATATTCCTCCCATGTTGCAAATTTTAACATCGCATCTAAGATTATTCCACATGTAATTTAGAACCGTTTTTAGAATGTTTATCAATACTTCTTTAACTGTCGCTTACCAAAATGGTGAAATCTTGTCAGAACCTGCGGACGAAGTTACTTATAAACCTTCGAATGCGCATTTTATTTTTTGTTCAGTAATTTGTGCTGCAAGCTATTACTTTTATTCTCTGTAATTTTACGCAGATTTTTATCAAGATTATCACTTAAGTCAGCGTATGTCTGATAAGGATCTTTGCTAGAAGGTCGAAACGTTACGTGTAATTTATTTTTTACGAATAATATAGTCTTGTTCAGCAGTTCAGTGTTTTTGATCTTAATTGCAAGACGTGCAACTATGTTTTGTTGTCTATCTTTCCAAAAAGGTAAATGAGCACAAAGAATTGTCAGATGATTTATTTTACCCGAGATGGATGTAAATACACATCGCGTAAAATTAATTCACCTCTCACTGCAATAGCAATAAACCTATTTTGATTGAAGAATTGGGAGGAACTGAACATGATACTTGTGTAATTTTAAACCAGACTTTGAAACTTCCTTAAAGCATGCAACGTTCACATCGTGATGATTTAGAAACTGTTGTAATATTTGAATTTGTGCGTAAACTGCGTATTACAAAGGTTAAATGTTAGAACCTTTAATATCTTCACAAACACGACCACTTGGTTTGCTTTTTCATATCCTTCATGTTTATATTCATTTATGTCTCACTCATTTATTTGAATAAAGAAATAATATTTTCTTACCACTTTTTCTTTATGTTACCCTTTTGTTAAATTTCTCAATATATTACACCCTTATATGTTATGACTTTCCTTGTCACCATTATTTTATTATGATTTGATTAATCTTTCTTTTAGCATCTGGAACGACTGTGACTGAGTAACACGCTTTTCTGGATCCGCTCCGGAAATTAAAGGGGATGTTTTTTGTTTGCGTAGCAAAGCTTTTCTTCTTTTACATTTTTTTTTAAAGTGGCACTTAATTTAAAGAAAGAATTTCTTCGGTTTGTAACACTGACGCACTTGTTTCACTGGAGGATTCTACAGAGAAGATATCACTGAATGATTCACTACCATTACGCGAATCTTTCTCTGCTACCACTAATTCTTGTTTTTGTAGTGAGAAACGTAAACCACTCACCTTTCTTTGACCTTCACACTGAATACTTTCGTCCTGCGAATATGAATCTGCACAAGTGTAGAGAGGTACATGTTATGTTATTGTATGGGTTTTGGCTATGCTAACTAAGACCCGCAGGAACCGTCTTGATTTGTACAGTTGTTCATTTTTGCAAACCTACTTTATAAAAAAAACAATTGCTTCAATTATTTTAATTTCGTTAGACCTATCTGCACCAAAATTAGCATAAACATTATTGAATAACGTAAGAAAATTCTGAAGGTTTCACTGTTCCAAAGCAACCCAGTTATCAGTGTTACCAATCCTATTTTCTATAAAAATCATTTTTCAAATTGTTTCTATTATGTTAGAAGTAGCATCATCATCAGAAAGAAAATGAAAAATATGTTTCCAGATTCAGCAAAATAGATAAATAACAGCACTTTGCCTGGAACTGGTAAAATATTTTCGCGAACCTGCCATTGAAAATCTCTTTCTTAAGGCAGGTACGTATCTAGATAGTTTCACGCAGAACTAACGCCTTCACAAGGAGGACCCGAGGTCTGTGTGTATGTGAAATTTACGTAAAATGCACATAAT
>JAGDQP010023635.1:2353-21877 GCA_022664845.1 Lepisma saccharinum | reverse complement strand
CTTTTCAGGACGGAAGACATTATTTCTTCTACGAATAGGACGTGAATTGTCTAAATGTTACCTCGTTGGAATCTATGTTCCATAAGCTTTCGAACGAGGTATAAATCATGACTCTGTGATCTTTAGAGGACTCACCAGGGTTACAAATGTGATGGTCTGCAACGTTACGTCAAAAACTATTTACAGGGCTCTTTTTAGGAATTCCTTTCTGAATTTTATCTCGCTTTGTATTGAAGGAATGACTAATGTTTTCTAATATTATTGTTACAAGTGTGTGGCCTACACATTAGCATCATTTTGTTAGCGTAGGGTGACTGCAAGGGTTACCAGCTCCTCTCCGTTTTATTTTTTAAAAGAAATTTTGGCCTTTCTTATTATTCTACGAATAGAGTAGGAATTGTATAAATCTTACGTCGTTAGAATTTGTGTTCCATAAGCTTTCCAACGAGGTATCAATAATGACTCTGTGATAATTAGGAGGGTCACCAGGCCCCCAACGAGAGAGTCTACGATTTCGTTCAAATTGCTGACCTACGTATAAAGGTCAGGGCTAGGATTGAGTTTGAGGTATCATTGTAAATGTGTTGGCGATGCAAGTTTTAACTCACAAAGATCATGCAAATCACAGGGGCGTTCCTGGAAATAGAGGAAATATATAACTTAGGAAAGACGAGGGCAAGGAAAGTGGTAGAGATGCCGCTGGAAATTCGCGTCATCCAGGTCGTTGGGGCGGGTTCGAAGACACGGGGAATATTTTTAACTCAAGAACTACTAGGACTTGGAAGGTGCTTAAAGTGTCGTTGGAAGGATCTAGGCGAGACTAGTTTAAGCCTATATAGATCATACAGGTCGCAAGTGCGTGTTCCAGATACTAGGAAACAATTTTCAACTCAGGAACTACAAGAAACGTGATTGATGTATACTTGGAAAATTCTCGCTGCAATTTTCCATGAAACGTTGATCCGAAAAATAAGATGCTCGCTGCTTAAAAGCATGTCGGTAGAGTGTAGGCACAGTACCAAAACTCACTTATTTTAATAGTCCCAGCTTATCAGAAAAGGAAATTTCTTACAACAATTTAATTGCAATATCGCGCGTTCTATTGGTCGCATTGACAGGAAATAAACGAGACACATCAAAATAACTGCAATTTGTGATGTCACACAACTTGGAGTCGCAATCTTGGAAAATAATTCTAATATTACAGAACCGCTTTTAATTTTTTCTCAACGTAGAAT
Organism: Lepisma saccharinum; assembly: GCA_022664845.1. NCBI lineage: Eukaryota > Metazoa > Arthropoda > Insecta > Zygentoma > Lepismatidae > Lepisma > Lepisma saccharinum. The sequence continues at coordinate 20,639 of JAGDQP010023635.1, read as the reverse complement.
AAATGGTGTTTAACTCAGGACGGGTTATAAGTAATGTTAAAGAAATGGAGAGCCAATTCATAGCGCATAAGGCTGTGACAGCAAACGCCATTTTGATAAATATTCACTATGTACCAGTTCTAACTATGGTGTCAATGTAATAGAAGGCTAAAAAATAACGAGCATATTACGTAAAACTCCTATCTGTGTGTGCGAGTGTTTGAGAGACAGAACGAGAGAGAGAGAGAGAGGGTGAGGGAGAGAGAGATTCCCATATTTGTGTCTGCTACAACGAGATTCGGATAAAATTAAGTATGTCGCCAGAAGAAACCAATCCTCCGCCAGTGTGACATTTTTAATTATTTCAAATAATATAGTTGTTTTTCTAATTATGTTGTTAACTTAGATTGAACGCAGTTTCACTTAGAATGGCAGAATTAAGTACAATTTTCACACAGAATATTGATAACAAACGACATCATATACACGCCATTTTAGAAAATAATTAAATGTAAACTGTAATAGTTGTTAAATACATTTCGCACTGTAATAGTTGTACCAAGATCGAATAAATGATGCATAACTTGGAGTTATAGGGGGAAACTAAAGCCAAAACAGAATGAGACATTATGTGACGTCTTATATCTTGCAGCTGTAATTATTAATAATAATTAAATATTAATTCCTATATCTCTAATAGTTATTTCAAGATCGATAAATTATATCCTGCTCCGTATTACATGGGTCAGTAGAAAGGGCAAAGAGGATAACTAAAATATATGACAGAGCAGTTTCTGGGTGTCATTTTGAAAAATAATTAAATTTAGTTATTTCTTATTGTAACAGTCGTACCAAAATTGAACAATTTCCCATTGGTATCGGGAAACTGAAAGATAAATTGCAGTGGGACTGGAAATAAGATGTTATGGAATAAACTATATGTACTTATTCAATTGAACACTCATAGGGGGTCGCTGTCCTTAATAGCTCTTTACCGCGTGCTATTTTTAATTTAAATGGAAACAATAGAATAGTGCTTAGTATGGTAAATTTAAAGATCAAATATCTATTTTCTTCTTTATAAAAATGCATTACTAATTTATGAGGAATTTAAGGTGTGAAACTCGTAATGAACAATCCTGGTGTAGTAAGTAAAACTAATAGTGGTGATCAAGCATTCAGTAGAGGCTTCAATAATTAATTTCAGTACTTGCTGTTTCCTTTATATTGATAAAAGGTACATAAATTAGTAAACAAACACCCCAGAAACTGAGATGAAGAACGAGACATATATGCTTCGTTAAAGCCCAAAAATCCCACTGATTAAAATGTTTCGTAATGAAGGTTCAATTTTTCTCAATCTGAAGTTAAAATTTACGAACATGAACCATATATCCTGCAATTTTGGTGCACAATATCTTGACATATTTTAATATCTAGAAAATTGATTTCTCGACTGTACCTTACATATTGGAACTATATCAGATATATGGATCATGTCTTTAGCCAGTTCACCAATACATCTTTTATTAAATTGGGGAAAAATTGAAATAGACCTTTACTTTGGAAAATAGCAGTGCGTGAATGTATCTTTCGCTTTTTACAACGATTTTCTATGTCAACAACACGAGAAACAATTATTCCTGTAGCTTTACCCTGGATATAAATGAAAAATATATTGGGTGCGTTTCTAAAATATACTCATGTACCCATATCAGGTAAAAAATTTATCCACATTTGAACTCATTGTTAAGTTCTGTTCACCTATGTTTGACGACGATGACGAGCGTGACAAACAGTCGGCAACGGTACATTTTTAGAATATATTATCCGATAATTATACCCGGAGAGAAACAACGCCCAGCGAATGAGACGTGGATGTATAGCTTAAGGTAATGTAAGACGAAAATTAACTTAATAAACAATGATCAAAGGACCTTCCATATAAATATTTGTAAAATCGTTTTACACCAAAAACTAGTCCTAAGGCTTCGTTTTCGTACTGGGAATATTGAATTTCTACTTTTGATAACGACGCTGATGCACAGGATACAGTTTTCATTTTGCCAACTTTATCTTTATTGCTCAGCTGCGCCCCCATTCCATGGGACTAGCGTCTGGTATTAGAAATACTTCCTCTTTTGGATTAAATACCTAGGTTTTCGTACAAACCATTATCATTTGTTTTATGGAACCAAATTGCTGTTCTTCAATTGTCCAATTCCAAAGACTATTTTTATTAACAGCTTTTGCATGGGACGACAGATTAGGTACATTAAGCTGGAAGTAGTTCACCGTCCTTAAAAGAGATCGAAGCTGAGAAACATTCTCTGGTCTCTAGCATTGTACTATGGCTATCTTATGTTACTGTATCGGTATAAAATTATTTAATGTGATTCTATGTCCTAAGTATTCTACTTCTTGTAAGAAGAACGGGCATTTATGTAAGTCGACTTTTATAATTCCGAAATTTTTCTAACACTTTAGCTCTTTCAGCGTAAGTCTTACACCACCCTAGTACCACCAATAATTACGTCGTCCAGGACAGTCTGGGCGTAATCAAATTCAGATTGTGTAGTATCTATAAATTGCTTAAATACGAGTGGAGGTGTTGACAATCCCAACAGCAATCTATTGATTTTTAAAATACCCAATAAATTTTCAACACTTTACTAGTTACTTCGTCCACTTTCAGTAGTACATAAGCTTGATTTATGTCTAGGACAGCGTATATTGTAGCATTTCTTAACTTATGAAGGATGTCCTCTAACACAAGACGAGGATATCATATTCATTTCACACATGTATTCACAGTGACTTTGTAATCCGCACAGATACGGATAGATCCCGATTTCTTCAGAACTATAACGACGAGCGTTGCCATTTCAGAATATTCAGTTTTCATTAAAATAATCTCATCCTGAAGTTTGTGAATAGCAGTCTTCTTTACCTTTCCCTCCATCCTATATGGATCTTTATACACTTTCCTGAATATGGGCGTAGTCATATTCAGGAAATAGACTTGAAATTTCAGTTATGGTGATAGACCAAGTAGTTAATGTGTTTTGTGGAAAAGTATGCCGCCAATAAGGCCAAAAGTTATTTATTCCTGGAGGTCCAATAATGAGGCATTTTAAGTTATTGGCTACTACAAACAATGGTAGATCTCCCTGCCTACACTTTAAGCTAAATGCTAAAACAGTTAATCCTTTAGCCAGTAACTGATTGCTGTCTGCTGTACGCAAATCACTGGTAGTAGTATGCAGTTCAGTTCGTGGACTCACTACATGCAAATCTTGTATACACATTATGTTAGCACAAGCTCCACTATCGATATCCACCTGCATACAAGGAATTGTATCAATAGTTTCAATATTTGCAATGACACTGATCAAGGCATCCTCTGCACATAATTTAGTATTAAAATTTGCCATCTTAGGATTGTGTTTACAGTGGACCTTGCCAATTTATAGATAGGTTGTTTGGCTAATTCTAGCCACCTTTTTCACTTATTCCAGCTTATCTTATTTCGTGGATCCAATGTAGGAAATGTTAGGTTTATATTTCCAATGTCAAATTGAATCCCAATTCTTGTCTGCCAGTTGCTATCTTTTCTCTTATTTATTTGTTTGACTATTACTTATACTACTATAGCTATGATTACGTATGCCACCAATGGTCAATAACAAAAATGCCAGATCTCAAATAGCGAATAAAATTTTCAGAAGAATGGCCGGGGTAAGATCTAAAATCCATTTCAGTTTATTGTACTAATATTTCATCACATTCCGATGCTGTGCAAATACTTTTCGTAATATGGCAAAGTACTGAATTATTGTCACCATCATACGAAGTAATATGAGCAACACTGTCAACACTTTTCAAATATTGACATCTTGTAGAAGGTAAATCATAGTATATTTGCTTGAATACTAATTTAATAAATACTTTCCTGAGGTAACACATATGTCCTACGTGTAAATCCGAAGCCGCTTTCAAATACACAGGTAGTTCAGTACAACAGACTCAACACTCACATAGTAAACTTTCACCAGCAATCATTCTGTAAAACAAACGTATTAGTATTCGTATTTTATAATCTAGCCCCGAAATGTCTAAATAAGACCTTCCATTGCACTTTCGTTTTATTAATTACTGTTGTATAATGATATTTATAATATAATACAGTTTTTCAGTCTAACAGTCTTAATAATTGATGTTTTTAGGTCAGTTATTTATTGGTTGCTATGGTTTCTGTCCGCCGTAGCAGTCACTCAGTCTTAACTCCCTTGTCACTGTCGCATTTCATGTTATCACAAATAATTTTTGAATTTTCATGGTCTAAAATTATTATATAAAATACTGGAACACATTATAACACTACTGAGTAAATTTTCTTCCAGGAAAGGTCGAAAAAACTTTGGAATACTGTAAAAAAATGCACGGGAGATTTCTGCATCTTTCTTCTAGTTCGCCGCCATCTTGCCAATCCATCAAAAACGAACGTAACACAACATTAGAAAGAGAACAAACTAAAATTTAACTTAATCGCTCACCCGTAACTAAAGAATTATGGCCAAAACTGTTGATTGATAAAACGTTCATAAATACCACATAACAAGTAAAAATATTTTGTATTTTTGTACGTTGAAATACCGACAAAAGGAATACAGTACATGGTATTTTCAGTTATTGTTTAAATAAGCAGTTATTAACAATGATCTACGTTTTCTCCCAAGTCATGTCTATTTCCGAAGGTCCTTGTGGAACGTCAGATGGTGGTTTGATATTTCTATGTATCGTTTTGCCTTTTATGGGAGATGATCTATGAATTTGTTAACTTAAAAATTGATACAACCAATAACTTAAAAAACACTAGGTAATTAATTATTTATACTTTGCTATGCTAAATATTGCTGAATAAAAATACGTTTAGGATACTCCATTTTGTAAGCTAATAAGTACTTATAATTCGTTCCTTCAATTTAATACAATTGAACGATTAACTTCCCCTAGCGCAGAACGTAGTCCATTTGAGGAGCAAACAAGCAAAATTTCATCTGCAATTTTAAAATAAATAAAAGAGTTTAAAACCTTAAAAACGAGCTGTAGTCAATCATGCAATTTGATTTGATTAAGGATTACTATTGAATAAGTCATTATTTCAGAAAATCACTTTACACTATTGAATGCAGCTCTTAAGTTCGAGTCTTAAAATGAACAATATATTTTTACCAAAGAATGGTCATTTAAAATTTTGCTTCTCATCTGTCAAGTAGGCTATACAATATGATTGGTACATTCATGCGATCAATTTTCTAGGCAGTAAAATATATCAAGATACCCTGCATCAAAGTGGCGGTTTTGCCTCATGTCGCAATTTTTTTTGAGAAAAATTAAACCTTAAACACGAAACATATTTTAGTCAGTGGGACTTCCATGTTTCGACGAATCATATATACCTCTTTCTTGTTCTCAGTTTCCGAGCTTTTGTTTACTAATTTAATGTACTTATGTTTGACTCTGCACATCAGAATAGTCTGGAAACTGAGGGCGTTCAAATGAAACTAGTGTGAGGTGTCGGGATTCCCCAACTGAATGGGAATTTGGGACAGTTGATTGAGGAACAATAAGGAAACCAAATGAAAACAGATCTAAATATGTACTTAATAACGTTTTACGTTGTAGCATAGGGAAAGAGATTATGGCAAAGTATATTTTAAACTAGAATGATTCTAAAGAGAGTGAAAAGTAAAATAACTGAAATCGTGCTAAGGAGTAGGTTATCCGCGGTTATAAATAAAGTAGAATCGTTGGAAGTAAACGGAAATATAGCTACAACATGTCCTGGTTTTGTTGAATTGTTTTCTTCTCTGTATTATAAACAACAACTACCAGTACTGTCACTTAATCACCTTACCAGAATTAAAGTAGAGATAGAAGCAACATGCGAGTGTGGGCATCAATCACAAACCTTTCTTCATCTTCTAAAAGAATGTTCCAAATTTTCTCTTCAAAGGACTTCTTTACTTAACGCTTTGTACAGGACCAAAATTCTTAAACTTATTTCCTTCCAGTCTCTTCTCTTCCAGTCCAACTACAAATACAGCTTATCTAATTTACACCTTTTTCAGAAAAAATAAAAAACAAATTTAACCATTTTTCTTTCTTTCTTTTTCTCTTTCGTCGCTTATCTCTTCTCTCTTCCATAATGCCCTCTCCCTCTATATTACTTCATCCTGATTCCAATTTCACATAAGAAAGGACAATAAGATTCTGGATTAAACTGGATTTCAAAAAACAGATAAACTACCTTACATATATAAAGGATCAATGCAACATGGAAAAGATAGAAGAAAATAAAACAAAGGAAAATATAACCAATCAACTATAACGTACAAGTACAAATACAAGTACATCTGGAAGGAACTATTGCATTAAGCTAATCAGGAATAAAACCTCTTCTTCAAAATCTACCAAATACAGCAACTTAAGAAACAAGAATTTCGTAATCTAGCACTTGTACTTGTGTCATCATCTCTTTTTTTCGGTTGTGAAAACATCTTCAGCTGAAAGATGGTCTTATACAGAATCAACGCAATATGGAAAAAAAGTAAAACATAACTAATAAATTAACTATAAAATACAAGTACAAGTATCCTTGAAAGATGTCATTACAATAAACAATTTAGGAAGAAAACTTCACCTTCATAACCTACAAAGGACATCGGATCGAGAAGCAAGAACACACATCTTAGTGTGTCCTGACTTTTTATCTCTCTCCTCCACTTGTGAAAATGTTTTCTGGCGAAAGTCTGTCTGTCTCTTTCATAAGAAAAATCTTCGAAAGTCATTTTTATCAATATTTCAGCACAAATTATCTATGCAAGATTGAATAACACTACAACTCTACTATAATTAAATAAAGGGCATAGTTTTAAACTTAAATACTAGTTTGCAGTTAATAACAGAACATAACAGAATACTATCACTTAATATTGAAAAAAAATGTACCTAAATTCCTGGCTTATACACAGCCATATTTATGTAATATTTTGGTAAAAATATTGTAAGCTTGATACAGTCATCTTTTGTAACATTGCTATGTATTGCATTAACTCCATAAACGACGTAATCTTTATGAGCGGTCGATGGTCAACAAGACAGACAGACAGACATTATTATAAACAAGTTTAGAAGTTTATAGATGTTTCCGTTGATGGGTTGCTTGAGGTAATTTCGATAATATATGCGACCTAGATATCATAAGTGATTAATAAAGGTTATTGTATTTACGAGAAATATGGTAAAGCAGAACGCCTTGTATTGGAATAGGACGAAAAGTCTATTATATGCGAAGTAAACCTATCTCTCCTATTGTGGAGTTATATTGGTAAAGGTAAATAAACCAGTTTAATGCATATATCTTCGTATTAGATCCACGTTAAATTACTTACCTAATTTACCTTAGGTTAAGGGTGCTTTTCAGTTAAAGCAACTGGCGCAGAAGTGTAGAAGTAGGAAGATGGTGAGCATGCAATTACAGTTCGATAAATAGGATATAAATGAACCTGAGATACAAAATTATCAAGAGCTTTTCGAATTTTTCTGCTTAGCACATAAGGTAAGAGATGGGCAACAGCTGAGTTAATTATTCGCAGTGATGGGATCTGAGGCGTACGATAGTTTCAAACACGCATGTTTGCCAGATCCATTAAGTAAGTTCTACTTTGTGGCTATTAAGGAAAACCTATTAACTCTTTTTTATATGCCACATTCGAAAATAGTCGAGCGTTACAGATACTATTTAATTCATGAGCAAAAATATGAATCCATTCAGAAATGTATAAGTAAGCTAAAAAACAGGGCATGAGGTGTGCATACGGGGAATATGTAAATTTAATGCTCCAAGATCAATTTGTGCTTGGCATATATGATGATGCGATTGGGAAATGATTGTTGGCTGAACACAAATTGACTTCCGAAAGAGCTGTAGAAATAGCACAAATAGCTGAACAGGTTTCAGCTGATGTTGATATTATGAAAAGAAGTAACGTTGTTATCAATGATGTGAATATGGTAAATATTTGCAATGTATCAAGATACAATAAGAATAGGAATGGTGAACGGAATATAGGTTCACGTAAGTTATGAGTAAAATGTAATACTGCACACGCGTATGGGAGATGCAGGACATTCAATGCCTTCTGTAATAGGTGCGGACAAAGAGGTAAGTTTATCCGCGGTTCATTGTGTAAGGCTAATACAGTTAAGGTTATTCTGAATGCTTTAGAGCCACATAACGATACTTTTGACACAGAAGCATCAGTGAATCAATTTCATCACTTTCATATCGATGATATCCTACGCCTAAAAACTGAAAGTCCCATTTCCAATGAGGTTGACACACACGATTTGGTGGTGACTATAGGCACTTTTGCTAATTGATTCGTAGTAGACACTTATTCTTTTGAGGATATAATCTCATTACAACTACTCCAAACTTGGAACATGATAGATAATTGATTACTTGTTATAAAAACATAATTTTGATCAATGGATCTAGCCTGGTAGACATAGGAGAAATTTTATTATATGTTAACATACATTCAGTAATCTATCCATTAAAATTCATCGTTATCGTGAAACTTTATCACAGCAGAACATAGGACGCGCAGGTTTATCGAAAGTGTTTCCTGAGTGGCGAATTTCATTTACACAGAAGGGTATGGATAAGTACATTAAGAGTACTAGAAAAAGGTTGATGATTATAATGACAATACGTCAATAGATATTCTCACTTATATTATTCAGGATACTACATCTCACAATAATGCTACATCTTAGGTGAGAAGATTAAGTTCTAATTACAATCGCAGCAAGATAAGGTATATAGTTTATTTGAAAAAAAAAAGTTGGACATATTGCGAAGTCACCTTATGGATCTACAACATCAATTTCAGAATTCATGCATCAAACTGACTAGTCAATACAATCAAGTAGAAGACATTTCACAAAGTTCCGCAGTAGAGATGGATAATTCAAGGGAAAAAAGCAATACATTAGAGAAATAGTCAAAGGTAACACAAACTAAACATTTTATACAAGAACCAGTACAGAACCGATTTAAGCGTAAAGAATTGTATGAATATTGAAAAAAGAAGGACTATTACTATTTCAAGAAGGAAAGTTCCAAGAATCACTTACTGCCTTTTCGAAAGCCTTACACCTCGACCCAACAAATCTTATAATTCATAATAATTTTTCTGCAATTCTATTTCAAGAAGGTAGATTCACAGAAACGGTAGGGGTATGTAATAACATAATGATCAATTTCTATAATGATGAATCGCTTGATAGAGTAGCTACAATAGTACAGCAAAGGCTAAATGCAGCATGGGAAGGATTGGCTAAACGTAATGATGTCCAGTTGTTAGATACAACTCAGTTTTTAAGTCGTGAAAATAGAAAAGAAGAAGCACATTTAATCAAAGAAGAACGGAATATTAAACAGGAAGATTCCAATGTAGAAGAGGTAAAGGTTTCCAATCAGTGCCAGAGCGGTGTATTACAGAAGATAACGAAGAGTTGTTCCAATGCATTCAATGAGATGATTATCTTACAGATGATCAGTATAATTCAAAGGCGTCAATTGTGCATAATCTAGGCAATGAAGACATAGCAAAAGCAGAGGAGTCGAACAACACAAGTTCAAGAAGAGGAGTCGAAAAACTAGAAAGAAAGGAAAATCAACAGATGAAGATGAGGTGGAGTTTGTCAATTATTTAAGAAGACTTGGTGCTTTGCATGTACTTGACCATTTGGATTTTCAGCCATTTCGGCAATTCGTTAAAGAAATGCTCGGAGATGGAAATGAAGATCTAACGATGGCATATTTGGTAACGTATGGAGTGTAATTTAAACAGATGAGAGGAAGAGGATGCTAAGGAGCAGGTTATATGCCCTTCTAATTAAAGTAGAATCGTTGGAACTAAACAGAAATACAACTACAATATATCCTGGTTTTGTTTAATTGGTTTTACGTCTGTAATATAAACATACTTGGAAGTTTATAGATGTTTCCGCTGATGAAGGGTCGCTTGAGTTAATTTCGATAATATATGCGACCTAGATTTCAAAAGTAATTAATACAGGTAATTGTATTTACGAGAAATGTGGTAAAGCAGAACGCCTTGTAATGGAATAGGACGAAAAGTCATTTATAAGGGAAGTAAACCTATCTGACTTGTAGTGGAGTTATATTGGTAATTGTAAATAAACCAGTTTAATGCATGCATCTTCGTATTGGATGTATGTTTGATTAGTTGCTTAATTTACTTTAGGTTAAGGGTGATTTTGAGTTAAAGCAAATCGAATTTGCTTGTTTCGGTCGCTACTTCTAACATATAGGAACAAAAGAAATACAAAAGGAGAAAGAGGAATCAAATCAACTCAAATCCCATCAGATGGTTCCAGCAGAAATTCTCAATGAACACCTGCAGGAGCATACGCACTCCCAGGGATTATATTAAAATGTACTGAATAAGTTGCAGATGTTTCACATCTACGTGTTAGTTGAAATACTAGCTTACTATTCTCTGGTAAGTTCAGTCGTATTTTGGTCGGAACCAGTCTCATAAATTCAAAATCTCTTGCTGAATTTTTCTTCGATTGTCTTTCCTGCAACATGTATCGAGAAACGTAAAGCGTTATGAAACTATAGTAATACTCTTGCCATTATTTATTGTATCAAGAGCAGAGGACCGTTTTCATTGCTTCAAGAGCATTTTGAAGATTTTCAGACGTAGTTATGAACCATGTTTGGTGTAGATAATCTTGTTAATTTATAGCAACAGTGCCTTGTTCATTATATATGAAGACCTGAATTGAAGAACATCCCAAGTACACATTTTTCGTATTTGCATTTTTTCTGTTCGTCAATATCTATGTTCCAAGGCCTATCCATTTGCTTAAATATACATCCTAACCCCACCACAGAAACTCATTTCTAATACAAAATAATTTCCACAGAGTAGGATAACATACAAAGACTTTGGACTGTCTTTCGTTTCTCCTGAAAAATATACTCCGGTAGACTTGGGATGTTTTTCAATTCAGGTCTTCATATATGGTGTCTCTTAATTTCGGGAGATGATTAGTTGCATTAAAACAAGACGAAAGTTCGTTTGAAAAAATTCCGAAATTAGCTTAGCTGCGGAGCTACAGGCGTTTAAAGTAAGGTCACATCGTCACAAATGAGGTCATATCTGAACAAGTAAAGGTGTAAGCTCGGTCTGCCTAGCAAATCTAACTCGAAGTAGTATCCAGTGCACTCATTTAATTTATATTTATGATTGGCGAATGCAGGTAAGGGAGATTTTTTTGCTACCCCTAGTAAACCATTTAAATCCTTAGGTTGCTATTCGCCTATTCTATTTTTAGGTTGGGAAACCTGTCTATGTAACAGGATGTCAATCAAAACAATTAATTTAATAGATGGATCGCGTACTACTTCGAGTTCTATTTGCTAACCCGACACTGCTTACGTCATCATTTGCGACGATGTCGCCGTTACTTTCAGAGATTTTATCTTCGAAGCTAAATAGATTTTGGAGTTTCTTCAAATGATTTTTTTTTCTTTTGAGGTAACTAATCACCTCCCGAATTTTGGCCATTATTTTGAGGATACCCTGTATAAATTATTTATAAACTGTCGGAACTACCCAATAATAAAAAAAAATGGAATTATTCCCGAAAAATCTAACTTTACATGTAGGGTCAATACTATTTCCTGGAGTTTGCACCACACCAAGGGCTTTAGTCTTCGATAGTATGCAATTACTTCGAACTGCAGGGTCAACACTATTTGATAAAAATCTTAAGAACTGAATGTTTTATTTTAAAACAGGGATATTTTACACTTGCTCCTTCACAAATACAAGACACAAACTCATTAAACAACACAGAGATTCAGTACACTACTAAGTCTCCTCCACGACTAATGTTTATATCTCGAGTTGAATTGTTGTGTAAACTTTAGTGTTGAAAGATGAGAAGTGTCGGAATTACCCCAGTATCGGGACATCCCTTGATCATACAGTATATCTCCTTTCTCAATAGAGTGCTTCTATTCCGTAATTTCCTCTGTAAATGCCTGACTTAGAGATTCCCTTCCTAAGAAGTTCATTTTGTCTTTGATTTGGTCATTTCATTCATTTTGCTGGAGTTTCTATTTTCTCACTGAGTTTCACTTCGAAAAGTGTTCTCAAATGTTTCTGTTTCTCCCGAAATAATGGTTATTTCTCTATTAGTAATAAGATTGCAAACCGTAGTTTGGACGTTGTAATATAGTTAGATTCAGACGAGATTAGCTTATACAGTACAAGGTAACCAATAAAGTTTTTGCCGTTCTATAGCAGTGATAAACAAAGAGCAATACTGTGTACCTTTAGGTATGGAAGTAAGCTCCGTCAGCATCCAACACCTTTGCCAACGTTCCTTCATCTTCACAATACTAGGTGATAAAAGTCGGCGGTCTTCGAGGCAGAGCAGTCCGTGAGTGCGTTCCGCAAGTCTCCCTCATTGGAGAAGAATCTCCCACGTAGGTAGTTGTCAAGGGAATGACACAGGTGGTAACCTGTTGGCGCAAGGTCCGGTGAATATGGTGCATTGTACAGTGTCTCCCAGCCAAGTTGCTGAAGGGTCTCCCGGGTCCTCTTTGCCACCTGTTGCTTGGCATTGTCGTGGAGGACCAACACACTCTTGCGATTCACCAATTTCAGTTACTTCTGCTGCAATGCAAGTTGCACCTTTTGCAACTGCTGTGAGTAGAGGTCAGCAGTGATGGTATGAATAGGTGGAAGGATATTGTAATGCACCACTTGATGATAAGTTCACCATACAGTGAGCATAACCTTTCGTGGGTGCAGACCTGGTCTTGAGGTGTGAGTAATAGGGCCACTTATCGAGAACCAATGTCTCGTACGCTTGGGAGTGTCATAGAGGACCCACTTTTTGTCAACAGTGAGCAAGCGATCAAATATGGATGTGTTCAGGTGCCGAGTGAGCAAGAACAAACAGGCTGTCACTCGTTGGCCCTTGTTAGCTGCTGACAATGTGTGTGGTACCCACTTGCTTAACCTGTATAACTTCTATATCCCATTAAGGTGTAGGCTGACTGTTTCAGCGGAAACATGGAACCTTCCTGGAAGGTCATCACACGTTAGACCACTGACCTGCTCGATGGCTGCTTTCAGCGCCTCTTCATACAACACATGTGGTCCTACACTGCGAGGTTCATCAACAAGGCTCACATCTCCCGAATGGAATATCTGGAACCAATGCCTGGCGGTGCGTTCGTTCACGGCATTCTCACTAAATGGCTGGCATATGCGGCGACTTGATGCGGCAGTTGACAGGCCCACTTTAAAGTCATACAACAAACACACGCGAATAAGCTGCTTCAATACCTCTATTTCTCTTTTACACTGGTCGAGCTGTGACTGTTCTGTGTGAGCACCGTGCTTGTATTACTGAAGGCCGATGATCAGACTAACTTCCCATCTCTTGTAAGGCACGTGCGTGATTTCTTTTCCTCCTTGTGAGCGCATGATTAATGGGACGTTAAAACTGAAAAACTTTTTTGGTTACCTTGTATAAGGAATAGTGAGCAACAAAAAAACTTTGTGTTAATTCAACACTTTTTGGTGTTTGAGCGTAACTACCACATTATTTTGTTAAAACAACCGAACACATGGTGTTGATTGTACATTAACAGCCGTATTCAGAGACGATTTTTCGAGCGACTAACGCTGTACTAGTGAGTGGCTAACTGCTGACCAGTCGAAGTCGTATTCAGAATTATTTTTTGTGCGCTAGTAGTGCCTAAAGTTAGTTTCGTACTTCGCGTACTTAAACAAGTGGGAGGCCTAGTTCTGGTTGATAGGATTCGAACAAGCTTAGGTGAAAGTACTGAAAGTTAAAAGTTGCATGCGCCAACCAATTGCGCCAAATTGTCAAGATATCAAAGTAACAGAAACCAGCGATAAGAAGAGCACTGCAAGTTAAGACTGCTATTTCATAGCTACCAAGGACATATTTCATAGGTATCCAGACATATTTGATAAGATTCCAGGATATATTTCATTGGTATCCAGGACATATTTCATTGGTATCCAGGACATATTTCATAGATCTCCTTGACATATTTCATAGGTTTCCAGGACATATTTCATAGACCTCCTTAACACATTTCATACGTTTCCAGGACATATTTCATAGATCTCCTTGACATATTTCAATGGTATCCAGGACATATTTCATTGGTACCTATTACATATTTCACAGGTATCCAGGACATATTTCTTAGGTCTCCAGGATACATTTCATAGGTCTCCTGTACATATTTAATTGGTATCCAGGACATATTTCAATGGTATCCAGGATATATTTCATAGGAATCCAGGACACATTTCATAGGTATCCCGGACTTATTTCATAGGTTTCCAGGACATATTTCATAGACCTCCTTGACATATTCCACAGGTATCTTTTACATATTTCATAGGTTTCCAGGGCATATTTCATAGGACTCCTGTACAATTCATAGGTATCCAGGATATATTTCACCGGTCTCCTGGATATATTTCATAGGTATCTAGGACATATTTCATAGGTATCCGGGACATATTTCATACGTTTCCAGGATATATTACATAGACCCTTTGACATATTTCACAGCTATCCTTGACATATTTCATAGGTCTACTCGACATATTTAATCGATATCCAGGATATATTTCTTTTGTATCCAGGACATATTTCCTAGGTTTCCAGGGCGTAATACATAGACATCCTTGACATATTTCATAGATATCCAGCACATATTTTATTGTTATCCAGGACATATTTCATAGGTATCCAGGACATATTTCTTTGGTATCCAGGACATATTTCATAGGTATCCAGGATATATTCCATATGTATCCAGGACATATTTCATAGGTATCTAGGACATATTTCATAGATCCCCTGCACATATGTAATAGGTATCCAATACAAAAATCATAGTTTTCCGGGCCATATTTCAGACGTATCGAGGACATATTTCATAGGTTTCCGGAACATTTTTCATAGACCTCCTTAACGAATTTCGCACGTATCTTTTACATATTCCATAGGTTTCCAGGACACATTTCATATTACTCCTGTACATATTTCATAGGTGCCCTGGACATATTTAATTGGTATCCAGGACATATTTAATTGGTATCCTTGACATATTTCATAGGTTTCCAGGACATATTTCATACGTACCCAGGATATATTTCATACGCATTCAAGACATATTTCAAAGATCTCCTTGACATATTTCATAGGTATCCAGGATATACTTCATAGGTATTCAGGAAAAATTCCATACGTATCCAGGACTTATTCGATACGTATCGAGAACATATTTAATAGACCTCTTTGACATATTTCAATGGTACCCAGCACAAATTTCATTGGTATCCAGGACATACTTCATAGGTATCCCGGACATATTCCATTGGTATCCAGGACATATTTCATAGGTATCCAGGACATATTTCATAGGTTTCCAGGACATATTAAATACGTATCGAGACATATTTCATGGGTTTACAGGACATATTATATTGGTATCCAGGACATATTTCATAGGTATAAAGGACCTATTCCACAGCTTTCCAAGATAAATTTTAATATATCTTCTTGACATCTTTCAATGGTATTCAGAACATATTTCATTGGTATCCTTGACATATTTCATAGGTTTCCAGGACATATTTCATACGTACCCAGGATATATTTCATACGCATTCAAGACATATTTCATAGATCTCCTTGACATATTTCATAGGTATCCAAGATATATTTCATAGGTATTCAGGACAAATTACATACGTATCCAGGACTTATTCCATACGTATCGAGAACATATTTAATAGACCTCTATGACATATTTCAATGGTACCCAGCACAAATTTCATTGGTATCCAGTACATACTTCCTAGGTATCCAGGACATATTCCATTGGTATCCAGGACATATTTCATAGGTATCCAGGACATATTTCACAGTTTTCCAGGACATATTAAATACGTATCCAGACATATTTCATAGGTTTACAGGACATATTATATTGGTATCCAGGACATATTTCATAGGTATCCAGGACATATTCCACAGCTTTCCAGGATATATTTCATATATCTTCTTGACATCTTTCAATGGTATTAAGAACATATTTCATTGGTATCCAGTACATATTTCGTAGGTTTACCGGACATATATCATAGGTATTCAGGACTTATTTCATAGGTATCTAGGACATGTTTCATAAGTATCCAGAACATACTAAATACATATCCAGATATATTTGATAGGTTTCCAGGATCTATATCTTTGGTATCCAGGACATATTTCATAGGTATCCAGGGCATATTCCATACGTATAAAGGACATATTTCATAGGTATCCATGACATATTTCATAGATCTCCTTGACATATCTCATAGGTATTCTGGACATATTTCATAAGTATACAGGACATAATTCGTAGGTTTCAGGATCATATTTCATATGTATCGATGACATATTTAAAGGTTTTCGGAACATTTTTCATGGACCTCCTTGACATTTTTCACAGGTATCCAGTATATATTTCATATGTTTCCAGGACAGATTTCATAGATCTCCTTGACATATTTCAATGGTATCCAGGACGTATTTCACTGGTATTAATGAGATATTTCATAGGTAACCAGGACATATTAGATGGGTATCCAGTACATATTTCATAGGTTTAAATGATATATTTCATAGGTCTCCTTGACATAACTCAATGGTATCCATTATATATTTCATTGGTGTCTACGACATATTTCGTAGGTATCCAGTACATACTCCATAGGTATCCAGGATATATTAAATACGTATCAAAACATATTTGATAAGCTTGCAGGATATATTTATATTGGTATCCAGGAAGTATTTCATTAGTATCGAGGACATATTTCATTGGCATCCAGGACATATTTCATTGGTTTCCAGGACATATTTCATAGATCTCCTTGACATATTTCAATAATATCCAGGACATATTTCGTTAGTATCCAGGACATATTTCATAGGTCTCCTGGATATATTTCATAAATATCCAGGACATATAAAATACTTACTTATCCACATATTTGATAGGTTTCCATAGTATATTTCATTGGTATCCAGGACATATTTAATTGGTATTTAGTACATTTATCATAGGTCTCCTGGATATACTTTACAGGTTTCCAGGCCAAATTTCATAGATCTAAGTGACATATTTCATTGGTATCCAGGACATATTTCATTAGTATCCAGGATATTATTCATAGGTATCCAGGATATATTAATTTGGTATCCAGGAAATATTTCATTATTATCCGGGGCATATTTCATAGGTTTTCAGGATATATTCCGTATGTATCCACAATATATTTCATAGGTATCCAGGATATATTTCATTGGTAGTCAGGACAAATTTCATTATTGTCCAACACATATATCAATGTTATACAGGAGATATTTCATAGGTAACCACGACATATTTCATTGGCATCCAGGACACATGTCATAGATTTCCTTGACATATTTTGTATGTATCCAGGATATATTTCATAGGTTTCCACGACATAATTCATACGTACCCATTACATATTTCATACGTTTCGAGGACACATTTCATAGATCTCCCTGACATATTTCATAACTATCTAGGACATATTTCATAGTTATCCAGGACATATTTCATTGGTATTCACTACGTATTTTATAGATCTCCTTGATATATCTCAATGGCATCCAGGACATATTTCATTGGTATCCAGGACATATTTCATTGGTATAAAGGACATATTTCGTAGGTGTCCTGGACATATTTCATAGGTATCCAAGACATATTTCGTAAGTATCCAGGACAATTTTCATAGGTATCCAGGACATATTAAATACGTATCCAGACATATTTGATAGCTTTCCAGGATATATTTCATTGGTTTCCATAGCATATTTCACTGGCCTGGATACCTATGAAATATGTCCAGGAAACCTATGAAATATGCCCTTAATACTTTTGAAATATGTCCTGAATACCAATTAAATATATCCTGGATAACTATGAAATATGTCCTGAATACCAATGAAATATGTGCTGGATACATTGAAATATGTCAAGATCTATGAAATATGCCCTGGAAATTTATAAAATATGTCCTGGATAAACATGAAATAAGTCCTATATACC
>JAGDQP010023634.1:0-28919 GCA_022664845.1 Lepisma saccharinum | reverse complement strand
ATTAATATTAGAAACATTGCAATCAGTATTAGTATAAACATATCATAATCACGGAAAATCGGTAGATTAAGCCGCCAACTTCGATTTTGGTCGATTTCGCGGGTCCTAATCAATGGGGATTTTCAATATGTTAAAATACATACTTTCTAGAGTATAATGCAAAAAGAATGAAGTGTGTTGCAATTTTGCGCACCTTAAGTTTTTTTTTTTTTGTTTGTTTGTCTGCACTAAAATGACCGGACTATATTCATTCTCTTGCTCGAGAGGTACACCCTGGTACGAAAACAAACTCTACATTGTAACCGCTATTTAAGTGTGTTTTTGATTTAAGTGTAATTTAATCAGAAACGTATGAATTTCTTCCAAATAACATTTCACTCGTTCCTATATGCTATAAAATGAATTACGCGTGCATGAATAAATGCCAACAACTCGATTTATAAATGAAAAGCTTATACGAGTTCCGCATTTACCTATAAAAATAAAATAAAATATGTTAAGCCTCGCATACAAACACCTTGTTAGGTAATTTACTTTTTATCTCCTGTTCGTTGAAAATCCCCAGGTGGGTAATGTAAGTACGTACACCTTTCGGATATTAACGTTGTTTTTCTCCTATTTGCTAATATACTGTACATTGTTTGTAAAATTTTGTTTCTTTACAAAACATTCTGATGAAATTGCTACAATTCATCTCCTACACAAGCTCTGTACCAAAACAACAGCTTCAAATTTATAAACACTTACCGTAGATAATGTACAGAATATTATTTGTACAACATTATCCACGCAACATTAAAATAGCGAAAATGCCTTCCTTTGAGCATTTGTTACTTGGAATAGTTTACTTATTCCAAGTAACTTATAATTTACAATTAAATCGAAAGTCACTCTTGTTGAAATAACGCTTAACATGCTGGAATATACAGGAATTTTATATTACTTCCCTCAATAAGTTATCATATTCAATTACCTGTGAGAATACTTTGAAAATTATCCATGACTATCCCATTACTGAAAATAAGCGCCTTCGCCCCTCCACGTTCGGTTCAAAAGCGAAACACACTGGGTCAGAAAATTGCGATTTTGAGTTGATGTGGTTTTCTAGTCTAAACGTGTGTCTTCTTGAAGAACGTCAATAAAAATTCATTAATTCAGTTCACTTCTTATCTTTACACGTGAAACCAACAATGGCTTAATAGCTTAATCCTGTCTTTTATTACATACGAAAGGTGAAACAAACCAGAAATATAGTCTAGACATTTTTATTTCCAGTATTCTTTTGGAGTTACAAAATTACAATTTCGTATTCCTTCGTTTCCTCAAAACTTATTTTTGACTTAATTTATTTCACTTGTAAGTCGTTGAGTGTGCTTATTTACGATAGAATTTTAGTAAAATCGTAAAATTTCCATAAATATGTAAAGTCATGATTTCAAGAGCAATTCGGAATTTGTTAGACATATAACAATTTCGCCCAGTCTTAATCCTATACAAAGTCTCTTATTCCAGCTAACCATATTGTATAGCAACTTTTGTGCTATTGCGCTAAGTTTCGCATATAATCTTAAGTTTTTTCCAGAGTACATGTAACTTTTACTTAGTAAATTCCTGTTATAATGGTTATTTTTTCAACAAAAAAATTGAAATTAAAAATATTCACAATAGACCAACCTATAGGTTAATACCGTATATATATTTTTTGTACTATTAAGACTGTAATGCTTATTTCCGAATTATGCACATTACTAAAAGTCACCGGTATAAATGTAAACCTTGATTGATTCTTTATTTTTAATTTGAAATGCTCTTTCTGTAATAATATTCATTTATAACTAGAATGAACTAAGAAAAAGTAAGTCGCACACCCGAAGAAACTTAAAAGTTACAAACGAAACGTTGTGCAGTATAACACACGTACGGTGTTGAGTATTCTTAATACTCAATGAAATTGCTAATATATACGTGATGCTAAATTTTTATATTAACATATTACACTGATCACCAGTGATTCTATAACACCGAAGAAAATTTGTTTCTTATAGTCTTCTAAGTTCTGAATTTAAACTTTACCTTGACAAGTTACCACCGCGTACCATTTTTGTGTTATCTTAATATCTACTACATAAATGAAATATGTGCTTCAATACTGATATATGTTCACAGGTTGGCTAAACGAATTGTTTCGGTAACGCAGATGAAAACGTTTTGGATGCTGAATACTAATGATCTTAAAATTTTCGTATCACGTCACTAACACTTTATGGCTTGCGGAACTTGCAAGTTCATCGCCGCAGTAACATACGTTCGGCATTGGATTCTACTCTCGGCAAGATCAAACAAGTTTCCATCACGCATCTAACGTTCGAAGACTTCCAATATTGTCCTCCCAACAAAGTGTACGTCTTCCCAACGACCTCTTTCCCTTCGACTTCCTAACCACGATGGAATATACTCTTAGGTTCTCCTTCATCCTGGCCATCTCAGTCGTCGTTATATCAGTATTCATACAACGTCGAGTAATTCATACAGTCTGTGGAGTTCCTCATTATACTTTCTTCTGTATTTTCTGGTCATCTCGTCCCGTTTCGTCACATACATCTTTCTCAAAATTTTATTTTCATACACTCGCAATTTATGTTCGTCTTCCAGGGTCGTACTCCAACTTTCTCAACGGTAAAGTGTTACCGGCAGAATAACCTTTATGTATATATTTCAATGTCAGATATATTGTTATTAATCGTAAGATTAGAAGCTTCTTAAGTAAATAGGAACATGCGTAGCCTGATGCTATGCGAGTTTTTCTTTCTTCTTCGCCGTTGCTTGATACATATTCTATCAAGTATCTAAATATGTTTAATTTCTCTATGATCTTATTCTTAATTATTATGATTTTATCTTCATCGTCTTCATGTATTTTGTTTCCTCTACGTTCCACTGTAAACATATCTCATCGCAACCTGTGCTAGAGCACACTGGTGTGGCCTTATAGAAAATCTATATCATCTCCTATTAAACGTAAAGCATCAGCGTATACCAGCAGTTAGTACAAGCCACTCAATTCTAGTTCTCTTTTATATTTAGAACCACGAATTCTAATGTAAAATTACTTGTAAAAAGTATTGGTGAGAAGGCATCTGTTGCGAATCTCGAAACTATCTAGATCTTGATATTTTGAATACTATTAACAGTAACTGAAGTGGCGTAGCGCTCTTAAAAGTTTCTAATCTGTTCTATCTAAAAATGTATATTCCAAAATTGTGCAGTGCTTGCTCAAGAGATTCCCCAGAGGAAGTAGAGAGTTATCATATACTCTCTGAAGTAAAGGTGGGTTGAATTAAGGATAAATTAGACTACTTTCCAGCAAGTAACAATAATTCATTTGCGGAAAGTCAATATCTCATACATATTTTTGGGGGGGAACAGTATTTTAAGTGATGCTTAGTTACATCACAAAGAGGAGTAGGTTACATACATTTCAACGAACGTTGGGTGTATTTATCAGTAAAATAGACCGTAACTCGTTGCCCAGTTAAATAGTAGTGATTATGTTTATCACCTGCACTCAATGGAAAGTCGTCTCATAGTGATTGTTTCGACCCACATTTACTCCAGATAATGTCTGGGAATCCCTTACTTACTCGGGAAAATCTCTTGCGCATCCATTGAACAATTTTGGAATACGCATTTTTGGATAGAACAGGTTTAAAGTCTTTGATGGTACTATGTCTCCTCGGGTCTACTGTTAATGATATTCCAAATATCAACCTCTATAATTCATGTTTCCACGCTTTTCATTTACGTATACGCTTAGACTTATTAGCAAGACATTACTCAACAGTTTGTAACCTGTTAAGAGTAACGAGATTGAGTAATAATTATTTCTCACCTTTTATTATAAATTGGAATTATTACTGAGTTTTTTATTTCGTTTGGAAGTTCGTTCTTTTTCATCTAGCACATCAGTTTATTTAGTTCCTTGGTAAGCGCCGTTCTTCCCGCTTTAATTAATTCGACTGGAAGGTTGAAACTTAAAATTAAAATTTCTGTATTCAAATTTTGATCTCCTTCTCGCTAGGTTCGGGTATCCACGGCATATATTTCAAGTTCTTTGTTTGTTCTCCGGTGTGTACATTAAGAAACACTCTTCAAAATTACTTCTCCACGGTCGAGAATTTGAGTCTTTCATTCACCAGCTCTGTATACTAAACCGCTGGGAAGGTGCTGTTCATAATATGGAATCCTTTCTCATTTTTGTACTGAATACTCACATAGTAGAAAGTGTACTTGCTCTGTTGAATGCTATCTTGATTGTAACACCGGATTCTTGCATCGATAATGTGTCCATCCCGTACTTCTTAGTCTCGCGTATTACTACCTGAAGAGCTCCTGTTTTGTATAAGGATCGAACATTCCACGTTTATTCTAAGGACTTACTTAATGCTGTTCTTAGAACGCCCTAAAGAAGTCACCGCCTGCAGATCGGAATTTAGACTAGTTTACCTTCGGAATGTTTTTATTCCAAATTCATAGAACCACGGCTTTTACCGTTAGTTGGCGTTCTCAATGGTATAGATTTCTAATTTCTATCACCTAGCAGTAAAGGAGATGTCATCTTCTGTCCATTTCTGAGCATTATCGATATCATTCCTCTTCAGCCTTAGAGTAGTAATGGTAAACTTGCTTTCCTTCACAATGATACTTTTGTTTGGGGGATATTCCTTTAACTTTTATAGATCCCTCTACTAACTACTGGGTTTGGTCCCCGAGAGAATATTTCCGGTATCCACCTTATCTGGTCGGTATTACCCTATCCGCCAACTGATGAGGCACCTGCGGAGAAGACCAGTAACCAACCCGGACATACTATTTGGATTAATATGAAAGAAATCGCGTAGATTATCAGTAATGTAAAACTCCTTATGAAACTTAAGAGGACTTTGCGTAAACTTGGTAGGACCAGATCCCTAGCTGCAAGGAAGGACTGCATCAAACTACGAAAGTTTGGGGGAAATGTCATACGAGACGAAACAAACTGTAATTTATTCACTATATTAATAAATCATTCCTTGATTCTAAAGGTTTATAGAAGTAATTGAGAGTAAATTACCGGGTTTGTATTGTAATTGCCTCCCCATCAGCATTTACTTCGACACAGACAAAAAACAAATATAATTTACCGCAAGCAGTCACTAACCTAAAAGAAATAAATCGCGACTTTCTAAACCGTGTGGTTACAATAACTTATAATCAGGAACATATGCAGGATAAATTATTATGTTTTTTTTTTAAAAAAACTTTATTTTGACACTACTGATAATAAATTTTCATTCTCATATACTACCAGTCCTCACGCGTTTGACAAGTCGCTTGTTACAGAAACTGTACTTACTATATGGATGAAAGCAACCATCATACCGCTCCTGAAATTGTAGCATGTTACAGGAACTAACGATCCGCGTCGTATTAGTATGTTGTTGTGCATCTCAAAAGTGATAGAAAAGTCTTATATAATCACGTAATTAACACTGGAAACAAACATACTGCCAAAATATCAATCAGGATTTCATCCTTTATACAGGATTCAACCTTTCAGACTTGAACCACATCAATAACATCAAACTATTTAATGTTCCCATCTTAACGACACTGAATTATTAAATAGGTCATAACGGCTCAGTAATCAATGAGCTAATTGCAGCCAAATTCCGTATTATGATCTATCCATAACCAAAGGTAAGGGGAATAGGGGCAGCAGACCTACCTGTTACATTGCATTTATAGGTAAAGGTAAGGCGTTTAGACCCCCATAAAGCTTACTGTTTTCCTTCGTCCACCTTACTGCTATCTTAATTACTTGGATTTAAAATACTTTTATTAAAATTAATTTGCGGCTTCGACGAGATTATTGCTTTCGGTAAAATAATCTGTTTTGCACTATCAACGTCAAGTTGCTCATCTTAATTTTTGTAGACATCGCCAAACATGAACGCATCCTACTTTATATTTCTGCAAAACCTTTGTTCCTATGCTTTGAAATGTTGAAAGGAAGTGTTTCACAATTGCATGAATCTGTATGTAAGTTGAATGTAGAGTGAACTGATTTACAACTCATTAGCAATGTCGCAACAATCCCAGACAAAGCGGCTGCAAGTGTTATTCTTCTCGAGTTTACTTTAGCAATCAACAAATTAATCAAAAACATTTCCTCTTTTTCCTCCAAGAACATCCTAGAAAATGATATTCCTGTCATCTCAACCAATGCTTTCCGTTGCTACCTCATTTACTTTTCTCCTTCCATCATTAAGACGTTGTGCTTTCACAAGTTTTTATCCAGTTTTTAGTAACATCATAAGAAACGTCTCGCAAATATCCAAATACATTTGTATCTGAATGCAATAATTCTGGGAAGTCGTATTATTCATAAATAATCCGGTGTAGAACCCTTTACAAGAATGTTCAATTTATTTAAAACTTTGCAAGAATTGAATGTTTACAAAAGTTCACAGTGCTGACAACTGGGTGAATCTCATCAAATCCTTCCATAGGGAAATTTAACAATTTCTATCCACATTGACTAGTGAGGTAGTTTTATGAATACGTGATGGGTTGACAAAACTCAACTTGGGTTCTTTTTGAAGCTTTCAATCCTCATAGTTGATTTCCGAATGTGCTGAAGAGTATTCATGCAAGATTTGGTGTAGATATGATAAACGGTGTGGAAACATTTTAAAGAATTGTATTTAAGAAATAAATGGCAACACTGACCACCAGAGCGAATTTTGTGAAACCCTTTCTCAAGGAATCTATACATGATGGGAAAAGACCCATCTGCAAAATTTCGCAGCTTTTACCCACCTTAATTGTAACACTACTATACTAATACCAATTACACTAATTTTGTAAATGAGTGAATTAGTGGTGGTTTGGCAACATTCACAACTTGGGTTCTTGTCGAAGCGTTCAATCCAACAATTATTTTCTAATGCTGCCGAAGAATACTCGTGCAAAATTTGGTGTGGTTATGTTGAGCGGTGTAGAAGAATTTGCAAGAACTGTATTATTTTAAAATAGGCAACATTGAAAAATTAACCGGGGTGAATTTCGTAAAATCATTCCTTAGGGGAGCTCTATGTGATGGGGACATATCGTATGGAAAAATGTGGAGCTCTTTTCACACTAGCTATTGAGTTTCGTTTAATATTCAGAAAGTGTGAATCAGTGATGAGTTGGAAAACCTTTCAACGGAGGTTCTTGGTGAAGTGCTCCACTCCACAGTATTTTTATAAAAGTGTCAATAGTGTCGTAAGGCAAAATTATGTTCAATTCAGGGACTTTTCTTATTAGCTTTTGGCAACATTACTTTTTGTTTTAGCAGCGCTTAAGTTCAATCCTCTGTGATTATTGCTTTTAGTATCGGCTCTTCGTATTGTTTACGTATCGATGTTTTCTTGTTACATGTTTCGATTAGTATAAACAAATATATTGTTATGATCGGTTTCTTTACAAATGTATGTCGCATCGGGCGAACGTTCGTCTTGTTTACCGAAACTTACACAGAGAAATGTCGTGTCCGACATTGATAGGAAATGGAGAATCCTCCTGTATGGTAACAAGTGTTCTAGCAAAATAAATAGAGTAACTGAATGAAGTATGTTCTTTACGTATCATATGTGCTTTATAGGTTGTGCGGTATACAATTCTTATATTTTGTTATTAATTTGCTGGATGTAAATCACGATCCTAAAATGACGACTTTGTATCATATTTTATCAAACACAGCAAATTAAGATGGCGCAGTACGGTAGTAAAATATAAGCTATGCGCCCAACGTTAGTGTTGTGAATAATCAGTTTATCAGTTCTGTGATCCTTTCAAACAGTGATTGAGTTCAAGGATTTGACATCTTTAGCAGTTATTGATTAATTTGTACAACAACATTGCAACCAACATAACGTTAGATAAATTTGATCCGAATACGATGGACGTAGTAAATGTATACCTGAATCAATTTCAGGCGTTCTGTCACGCTTACGGTATCAAGGATTAGCGACGGGTATCATTATTTCTACCCAATATATCACATGATCTCTTTGGAACTATAAAAGATCTAGTTTCACCCGAGAAGTTACAAGACCTATCCTTCGATGCTATTCATAACTTATTAAAACAACACTTTGGTTTTAAGCGTAATATAGTTGTCGAAAGATGCCGCTTTCTCACGCTCTGTCAAGGTGAGTTCCTACGGAACAATTAAAGTGAAATGTCAACTCTACACATGATAAAATTAAAGAATATACTCTTCATTAGTGAATTAAAAAAGAAAATTTCTTTCAGTTTTGTAGTTTTGTAAATTTGGTTGCTTGCAATGTTAAAAAGAATATTCATTTTCTTTATTTATGTAACTTGCTAGGGAAATGAATCAATAATGTATGTAACTTGCTAGGGAACTGGTGCTTTTATAAACCAATCATGGGATGCATTATAAAATTACATTGATCTCACTTGGACCTGGATGGATTGATCGTCTACTTCATTTCTGTTTGTAATCTAGACATGTTCTTTACAGTATAAGACCGTCATCACATCCACTGATCTGCAAATAAGTGGCTGGAAGATATATTGTTGAACTTAAATTAATGTGGTAAATTATTATGAATATATGTAATTTGAACGAATAACTATTGATCAAACCAGCAATAATCCCGTTCAAAGAAATGTAGTCGTTACCAATTTCTTACTTACTAAAGAATAGCAGTACCATAAAAACGCTCGAAACAATTTATTTCAAGAATAGATACCCGTTTACTGAAGATAATATCAGAGATCATCTTCTCTGTTGGTAAATCAAACCACAGACCCATTTCTTGTATTGTACAATTGAACATATGACATTATATTAACAGAATCTTACATACCAAATTTCTCCTGTCTCCATCTAGTCAATTCATTCTTGATCTCCATATTTCGGTATCAATCTATTATTTCTTGATCCAAAATCTTAAGATGAAAACTGCCTGTCGTTATAAAAACTACTTCTAAGTTTAAACAATGTCATCAACTATAAACTGAAAAAAAAACGAAAAATAGCTATAATCTTTCTTAAAAAGTAAAAGACAAGAACAGAAACTATAATGATCGGGTCACTTCAAATGAAAAGAAAGTACTTCCAAATAACGCCATGAACTATGATGTCACATCGTAACATACACCCCTTTTCCCTAGGAACGTGAAGACTGAGTGGCTTTAAGTACAAGAACATCATGCAGTTGATAAAACAATAACTGTCATAGAAAAACTTTCCTTTAAACAAGACACTTCTCTCACCTCCAACTTATTACTCTGATGTAGCAGAGTGCGTCACTAGGTGCGTCTAATCATAACACCTTATATTCCATATAGAAGTTCGAGAAATTCAAAACAACAATTCATAATCACATTGACAGATTAGAAAAATATCTTCTACACATAACATCACAAAATGTTTTCCTTAATCAAAATTTTAAGATACCATTTCCGATTCACTTTCAGAAACTGGAAAACTTCATTTGGAAGAAAACAACTATGTCTCAACTTCATCTTGAAAGGTTCCATCATAATCTCAACTTTCCATCTTTAATCTCATCTTCTTCCTTCTTTCCTTACCTTTTAAAACTGAGTTATCCATGAAGTGAAGACTTAAAACAGTCAAATCTAATTTGAAATGTATTAAAATGTACCAATATAATACAGATAAACATTAACCAAATTCATCCTTCTATATAATAATTGATGTAGTCCTTCATCCATTAAGGTGAAGACCTTATTCTATTAGAACGTCTTAAAATTTCTGTTCGTTGTGAGTTAGTGTTTGGAGAATTAGTTACATTTTCATCTAAGTCGTACCATCTATTCGATCTATCTTTATTATTCTGTATCTCTAACTTGTCTAAATGTATCTGATGTCTGTGATTCATTTAACTTTACCAGATAAGTATTTACTTCAATATGCCTTACTATTGACGCCTTAAGAAATTTGGGTAAGGAAGATTGATGATTTTTCACCCATACTATAGTCCGTTGTTCTAAAACTTTGGTAAGCGATTCAGACTCTGACTTATGATGTTTGCACGCTACCAAATTATATTTATTGTTTGGTACATAACTATAAATAAGAGAGCTTGTTGTCTTTCCATCGACTGTGGATGCTGAAAACTTTAAGGAATAATTTATCTCATTTATCCATTGACTGACTACTTTATCATTTAAAGTTACTTTAAAGTGAAAAAGGTTCTTATTTAGAGCTATCTTTATCGTTTGGACCGACTTTTCTGTCTGGCCATTACTTGATGGTGAATAGGGTGGCTAATTAATTAACTTAATATCTCTCCTAGAGCAAAATCTCTTGAACAGTTAAACGGCGGGCCATTATCAGTCACTATAACAGTAGTATAACCATAGTCATGAAATAATTGTTCTAATTTATTACAAGTATCCTCGGTACTGATACACTTTAGAAACCATTTCATTATCAAGTGTGAATAACTATCTGCAGCTACTAACATCTTATACCATGGTCTAAGTGTATTCTATAAAAAAAAATCCTTAGATGCAGCCCAGGAGTGAAAATGTGAAGTAGGTGGCAGATTATACATCGACTTGCAAATCTCACAATTTTGAGCTACATCCTTGATGTCTTGATCTATATGTGGCCACCAAACTGAATCCTTTGATGTATATCTCACTTTAGCTACTCCCCAATGTTGTTCGGGTAATAGTTTGAGGTATTTGATCTTAAAGAACGTGGGAGTACTATACGAGATCCCCACCATATACATCCGTCTTCAATTGATAATAGGTTACTAATTTTAAAATAAGACTGTACCTTAATGCCCTTATATCATGGATACAGTTTTATTCTAACCTTCCGCAATCCATTTATAAATTTGCGTGTAAAACATATTGAATAGCCTGTGCCTTCACTTGGTCGTATAATATCAAGGGACTGTCAACTGTAGCGATATATGAGGATGACATTTCTGCATCTCCGGTAAGTTCAGGTAAGGGAAGGCGAGATAAATAATCCGCAACTAGCAGTTCCTTACTATATTCGAATTTAATATCATACATAGCTGCAAATAAACTCCAATGTTGCATACGGGGAGAAGCAGTGCTAGGAATGGCATGATCTGATAATATTAATTTTACACGTAGTGAATCTGCTAGGATAGTGAAAGATTTACCATGAAATTTCTTTAGTGCGAATATAATTCCTAGAGCTTCTTTGTCATGGTGAGCGTAGGCTTTCTCAGCTTGCGTAAGAGTAGCAAAAGCACATTGTACGGTTTTAAGTTACCCTTTCACTCTATTGAACAAAACTGCCCCCACTCCGTATGACTTGCGTCTGTCGTAATTACTAATTCCGCGTTAGGATTCAAAGGTTGTAAGACTAACGCTTCTTTAAGTTACTGTTTTAGATTATTAAATTCAAACGTAAGTTGTGGTGTCGAAACCCATAGTATACCTTTCGTTAATAAATCATGTACGTTAGGACTGTGCATAAAAATTGTAGGAACATGTCTGTGATAATGAGCTAACATTCAAAAAAATGATTTTCATTGCGTAACATTTTAAGGTTCAGTCTTCTCAATAATGGGTGCTATCTTGTCTGGTGACACTTTGACGCCTTCTTTACCAACTATGAAACGTAAATATGAAATCTCCTCTGCAAAAAAAAATACTTTTATCTTGTCTGACTTTGACATTGTAAGTTCTGAAAACAGAAAACACAGACTCTACTTGCTGATAACATTCTTTATCTTTACCAAAAATCAGTACATCATCTACATAGCACCCGACTTCAGCAAGATGACCAATTATATTGTCCATATATTTCTAGAATAACTGAACACTACTGGATAGACCGAAAGGAAGCCTCCACTGAATGAAATTTACAAGAGGGATACTTAATCCAATTAATTTCTGTGAGTTAGTATCGAGTTTTAATTGTAAGTATGCACTTCGTAAATCTAATACTGTGAACCAAATGAACCTCAGCTAAACTATTAAATATTTCTTCCACCTTGGCCAGTTATACTTGTCTGTAACCTTATTTAAAGTGCTGCGTAAATCCAGACATAATCGTACCTCATTGTCTTTTTCGACTACTACTAATGGAATAGCCCAGGCAGTATACTTTACTGGAACGATCATTCCTTGTTGTTCTACTATTTTTCAATTCTGACTTACCCTGATCTCTTAAACGGACCGGAATGTTGTAATATCTACGATATATAGGTACTGTATTGGGTTTTATCTTAATGTTAACCTGGTAATTCCTTACCGGGTGTGAAGTATCTGTCTCAAAAACATCTTTATACTTATTGAGAATGATTCCTTTCAAATCTCAAGTCGAATTATTTTATTTAATATTCTAGGTTAATATTTTATATTCCTGAAAATATTACAGTTTAACCATAATACATATAACCAAGTTCGACCCAAAATAGGATGCTGTAAATCATTACTTATAATCACTAGTTCTATTTCATATTATTTACCTTCATGTATAATCTCCACCTAAATTGAACCCAAAACATTTAAAGGTGTATTGGATGCTCCCCTTAACTTTCGAATGGAATGTTGTAATATTTTATGAGTATAGTTTCTCTTATAAAAGGCGCAATCCGCTATAGAAACACTGGCTTCCGAATCCAAAAGAAACTGTATATTGTTGATTTATTTTGCAATTAAGAGTGACCAATAACAACTTTGAATCAACAAGTTTTCCCTTTATCATGCTTACTATAGTATATAAACTAGTATTTTTGGAATCAACCAATATTGATTGCCACCCATTGGTATACTTCCTTAAATAAGTGAAGACTGTTGACGATATTGGTATTATTTGATGCTGAATATATCTGTGTAAATAGATCAATTGGAGCCAATTATATTCTCTGAAAAACCATCTTGCTTTTACACTAATTTCTCTTTCCATAATTGTGAACACAGCAAAAAGAAACACAAACAATTTCGGAAGACTGAGCAGAAGTGATATACCAACAAGAGCCATCATCAACTGCGCCAGTTAAAGTAATATGGTAAATTATTATCAATATATGTAATTTGAACGAATATCTATTGATCAAACTAGCAATAATTCCGTTCAGAAATATGTAGTCGTTACCAATTTCGTATCTACTAAAAATATTAGTACCATGAAAACGCTCGAATCAATTCAAAGAAACAATTTATTTTAACCAAAGAAATCCGTTCACTGAATCATAGAGCTTAAGTCCTCCTCTGTTGGTAAATCAAACCACTGACCCATTTCTTATATTGCACAATTGAACATATGACATTATATTAACAGAATTTTTGAACGTATGACATTATATTAACAGAATATTACATACCAAATTTCTCTTGTCTCCATCTAGGCAATTCATTCTTGATCTCCATATTTTGGTATCAATCTATTTTTTCTATTGTCGTTATAAAAACTACTTCTGAGTTTAAACAATGTAATCATTTATAAACTGAAAAAAGAAACAGAAAAGTAGCTATAATCTTTCTTTAAAAGAAAAAGACAAGAACAGAAACTATAATGATCGAGTTTTGTCTGTCTGTCTGTCTTTAAGCGGCAGGTCTTTTCAAACCCTTGGCAATACTCTACATAATGATCGGCTTACTTCATACGAAATGAAAGTACTTCCAAATGACGTGATGAACTATGACGTCACATCATTACAGAACTATATATACTTCATGGGACTGATTGACATTATTCAATGTTTTCTTAATGTTGTATATTTTTATGCAACCCGGGGAGAAGTTCTAAATATTTTTTTTGCAATAATTTTACTTTTTAAGGAAGGCCAGATGAGTGCCGTAAGGCAAGAACATGTTCAATTCAGGGACTTTTCTTATTAGCTTTTGGCAACATTACTTTTTGTTTTAGCAGCGCTTAAGTTCAATCCTCTGTGATTATTGCATTTAGTATCGGCTTTTTCTTATTGTTTACGTATAGATGTTTTCTTGTTACATGTCTCGATGAGTATAAACAAACATGTCGTTATGATAGATTTCTTTACAGATGCATTTCGCATCGGCCGGATGTTTGTCTTGTTTACCGAAACGTACACTAAGTTTATATGTCGTGTCCGACATTGATGAGAAAGGGAGAATTCTCCTGTATGTTGACAAGTGTTCTAGCATAATAAATAGAGTATTTGAATGAAGTATCTTGTGTGCTTTATAGGTTGTGCGGTATACGATTCTTATCTTTTGTTATTAATTTGCTGAATGTAAATAACGATCCTAGAAGGTCGACATTGTATCATAAAGGAAGAGTATTCAATTCTATTTTATAAAACACAGCAAATATTCGTGTAGAATTTTGTACTTTTTTGATGAACGGTGCAGAAGCATGTAGAAGAATTTTATTTTATAAAGGTTGCAACTCTGACAACTGAGAACGAATTTCGCGAAATCCTTTTTTAGCGTAATTCTATATGATGCGGAAATATCGTATGGTAAACTTCAGAGCTCTGTTACTAAGTTTCGTTGATTATTCCGTGAGTAAATGAATTATGATCGGTTGGTAACCCACACAACTCGGGTTCTTGATCAAATGTAGAACTCCACAGTATTTATATAAATGTTTCGCTAGGTACTCGTGTAAAATTTTGTGCAGATATGGTGAACTGTGTTGAAACATTTGGAAGAATTGTATCTTTTTAAAAGTTGATAGCACTGACATTGGGCGTGAATTTAATGAAATCCGTAGAGAAAGACCGTATACAAAATTTCCGTACTTCTTACTAAGTTGATTATTCAGTAAGCGAGTGAATCAGTAATGGGTTTGCAACACTCACAACTTGGATCCCTGGTTAAGTGTTCAATTCCACAGTTGTTTTCTAAAGGTATCGATAGGTGTTCGTGTAAACTTTGCTACAGATAAGTTTTTCCAGTGGTCTGACTGAGGATTTTCCCGGGCTTTTCCTCAGTGACACCAGACAAATGTCGATATGGCACCTTCAACATAGGTCTTGGATGATACCTGCCCGAATTCTTTACCATCCCCTATCGCGGCCTGAGCCGTAGATACCTAAAGGCAATAAATAAAAAAATCAAATTCATTATATTGCACCCTTCTCAATTAAATACTCAATCAAGATCTCGACCATGACGAACCTACCCTCTAACTCATGGTGTACTTCATTCAGTGTCTTTTAATGTGTATTTTTTTCATTCCTTAAACGTTTTCCACAAAACGTATATTTTCAGACTTAGATCACACTATAAGTATTTATTCATATGAATCAAACTTTTGGCCATTGCGCCGATCCTTAATATGGGCGGACGAAAGCACTTGTAATCATACTTTCTGGAGGTTTCCTGATGTAGCTCACTCTTCTGCCAAGTTCGGTCGATAAAGCACTTTGAACCATTGATAGGTTTACTTGTGAGATTATTCTAGCATATTATTGACTTTGCGTGCCATAATTGCTTCTTCTCTGACATGTTCAACTGGCACGATTTGAATAGATCTGTACTTACTGACCAATATAAATGGACAACAAATAATACACAAAAATATTCTTCCTGGTCGTAACCCGTCCACGACTTTTATCATGTGTGCAGACGAAAATAACAGTTTTCACGTTGAGATTTAGCCGTACTTGGGTCGACGAAACATTAGACAAAATCAGAGATGGGAACCAATATATACACGGGATGCGTGATTAGTGATACTTTGTCAACAAACGCGACGGACACATATTAGGTATATAACCACAATTGACGGGCATGGGGTAAAACAATGGTAACCAACATTGAGCATGAATTGAGATATTACCTTAGGAAAATTCATTATGCGGCTTCCCATTAAACAAATTACCAATATGCTGCCGCCATATTTAGTTTCTAACTTGAACTCTTTCCACAGTTCAGCTCACATTAGTGTTACCATTGCATTTCTATACTCAACTCATATTTTATAATAAAACAGGGTTACCATTGTTTGCCCCCATGCCCTTCAATTAACTGGTATATCCTGTTTTCTTCTATTGATGTTTTGTTATCTTTCATTCATAGCTTATGAGGATTTATTTCTTCAAACAAGTTAGCGCTGTGATTCTACTAACGATCGTGAAGACTCTAGTCCTTTAATAGAACCTCAGAACCACAAACATTCATTTTATAAAAAAGTTTGGGAACACTCACAGCTGCGGGTGCTTGTGGATGGTGACACCCACTTTGTTTTTTGTTGTCGAATAATATTTTAACCAATTTTGGTGCAGACAGGTCTAGCGGAATAGAAATAATTTTTAAAAAGTGTTTTAAAAAATGGATGGAAACACTTATCACTGCACTAATGAAGATTATTCTTGTGGTTCTGAGCTAGACTAGACAATGCAATTTCAACGACACTTCTCCACAATTTCTTGTTCATGAGCTATATACACGTTAGGAACATTGTCCTGTGGGGCGCTTGGAGACAGCGACACCCACAGGATATTCTATTGTGTCGCATAATGTTTTTGCTAAGTTGGATGCTGCTGTATCCAAAGTAATGAAAGCAATAGAAAATTAATTTTATAGAAAATGAGTTGGCAATATTAAGAACTGGTGTGCTTTAGGACGGTTAAATCCACAGTACTTTTCTTTGTCACAAATAATATTTATGTCAATTTTGGTTGAGATAGATCTAAGGGAATGGATGCAATTTAAACAACTGATTTAATAATGGGCTGGGAAAACTGGCCCACTGCAACAATACGGAAGGTTACGGCGGCTCTGAGCAATTACAGCCAAGACGTTTTCAACGACACCTCATCCATCTCTCTACTCATTATAGTTCTTGAGAAATAATTTCTGGAGATGGGTTGGAAATACTGACAGGGGGTATTTTGGGACTCCACAGTGTCCTTCTATTGTGTATCTAACGTAATGGAAGCAACTTGAGAAAGTTAATTCTATAGAAACTAGGTTGGCAACGCTGACAACTAAGGTACTTGGGGTCGGGGACACCCTCCGCTATTTTTATACTGTGTCGAATAATGTTTGTGCCAAACCTAACGAGATAGTAGGTCTAAAAAGAATTGAAACATTGTGAACATTTGAGTTTTTAATGGGTTGGGAACACTGAACTACTGCACCAATGAAAACGATTACGGAGGCTCTCAACTAGTCTAGATAGTACCTTTCCAGCAACACCTCAAGCATGTCTCAATACCTTGTGGTTTTTTAGATTTAATTTTTCTGGACACGGACAGAAGACGGACTGAACGGGATTATCAGATTCCATCCTCTAAAGCTTTTCTATCAAGGGACTAAAGTATGCATTGTATATTAATTGCATAAGCCGTTCTAACGCGTGCTTACACAGGAAACAGTGGTGTCATTGATCAGATGTGTTGAGAAACGACGCCATGATAATTGTCTGTTGGTTGCATCCTTCATCACATCTTTGTTGTTGAATCTTTTGTCGGTTTCTTAAGTAGCGTCAAAGTATTATTTCGTTTCTTCAGGGAAATTCTGTAGTGAAACTCGTAAAATCTAATGGGCCCATGAATTTCAATGGGAAGTAGAGCGTGGATAGGAGATGTCTTTTCGAGCCTATTATAATCATACAGAATGACAAAACACTGTCGTTTATCTCCAGTAATTGTTGTGTTGCATTCTCTTTTTCGTGGAGTGTTCCCAACACTTTGCAGCCTTTTGTGACAAGTATGGAAGTATAAACTATGTTTACAAACATTGATATTTTATATATATATTCCCTTCCTCGACTTATCTTCAAAGGAGAGTAAATTACCACATTGTCTTCGGATCTCTGAAGATAATTATAAGCTTACGCGTAATAAATCAACAGGGAATGATTACTAAAGAGATATTCCACAAGTACTTCATCTTTCTTACAAATAATTGATTTCACGTAAAAGCATTTTGTTTTTTCTCTACATGTTAATTCTCAGCTAATAATACTAAATCTTCATTATATGCACATACTTTTAATAACAATCAGGTATTTTTCATGTTCCTTTCAAATTTTACAAACACAAACAAAAATTTTCTATAGCTTCGTTAACGGAAACCAATTCATCTTCGTGAAAAATGCGACAAGTTTCAAATAGTAAATTTATATAAGTAATGATGTATATGTATATATGATCTACAGCAAATGTATTATTCAATAAGGTATATTTTACTCTTAGGTTCACAAAATTCATATATTTGGACAGGAGAACCACATATATAACAAATTTAATAAATAATTTGTAGGTATTGAGTTAAGATAGGCAAAGACATCCTTGGCCACTAACATTTCAAAAGAGGTTATTCCGGAACAAGTTATATTTTTGAAAAAATTGCGCATGTGAAACCTAGTAAGGAAATGGTATACCCAGAACTACAATATATGGTGCCAATGTAGCAGAAGACCGTATATAATTCAAAGAAGTAAGCTAAGACAAATGTAAAAAAAGAACATTCAGGAAGCAATCTTAGTTTGGACGAAATATCGTTCATATGGAAAGAAGATACACAGTTAGAACTGATACGAACAGTACCTTAAAAAGATACTCACAGGTGGGTAGTTACTATAACGCATAACAATTTACAGAGACATCACGATCCACAGTAATAAAACGAAAAAAACATGTATTTTCATTGACTACAAGTGTATAAATAGATTCGAATGTGCCTTACCATAGTAAAGTTTGAATAAGCAAACATAAATAATCGTAGCTTTACAATGTTCAAAAATGAAGCAAATACATAACACTGTCGTATTGAACCCAGGACTAGTGATATTGGTCATAATATCTATAGGAATACGTATGGTACCGAGAATTGTCAATGCTGCGCGGCCTCATGGAGTTTCTTTTTAATTAAATTTAACGGTTTTTCAGGTTCTATTTAGCAATTATGTCGATATTGTTGATTTTTAAGGAAAGATAAAGTGAAGTTTTAATATTTTTATATTAATTAATTTGTTGCATTGTTTTGAAATGAAAAATGAAATTAATTTAAAAGGGTCTGTAGTTGAAAGAAATGGAATCTCATAATTTACGAACTAAATATTTTAATAATAATGTCATAGTACAAGAATTTGATAATAACGTCATAGCACAAGAATGAGCTATTTATTGCAGAGCATCTTGACTTGATGGAAAGGTTTTTGGCGTGCTGTGATACGGAATTTTGTTGAAGCGTGTAATTTCTGCTGATATGAGATTTCATCAACTAAATATGGTAATGGATGGTTACAATAATGAAAAATTTCTAAATAATTTATTATATCAGTAGATATACATTTCGGAAAGTTACGTTGAGAGGAAAATAAATTATTTGGAGTAATGAATTGTATTTTGCGTTGTATTTCAAGAGAACTGTACTTAAGATATGTAAGTGGGGTTTTGGGGGAGAACTGTGATGTTATATAAATATCATAGTATAATAAATATTTTTTGAAGTATATTAGCTCTCTTTGACGACATTAAGAGTAGCTTGAGTGTAATATTCTACGGGTCATATTTATGAAGAACTCTCAAGAGATGGG
Source organism: Lepisma saccharinum (assembly GCA_022664845.1). NCBI lineage: Eukaryota > Metazoa > Arthropoda > Insecta > Zygentoma > Lepismatidae > Lepisma > Lepisma saccharinum. The sequence continues at coordinate 9,370 of JAGDQP010023634.1, read as the reverse complement.
GCTCCCAGGAGCATGTCATTTCAGTGTTTCTGAGAGCCACTCATCTCTTGGGAGTGATTCATAAATATGACCCTAAATCTGCTTTTTATTCAGTTGTCACCCAGCTGCCAAAGTCCACTGCTGGGGCATACTGGCTCGCTTAACTGCACACTTGGGATTTGCGGAGTCCTTTTACTTGGAGAGGACCAGTTTAAGAGAACTTCTCTTCAAGTTTCTGGTGCCTCAGCGGTACGGCGTGAACCATTACAGTATGATTTCTGTGGATAGAGGAAATAGAAGTCCGGACAGTGTCGACAATTCTGATGTTGAATCTGATGAGGAAACGCACAGCAGCAGAGAACGTCACCATAATATAAGTCAGAAATTTGATAGAAAGAGGAGCTAGACAAAACGAAGAACATCTTTGGGTAATGATAAGGGAACGGTACAATTAAGCTAAAGGGGAACGATTGACCTTGTATAGGATGGTGTTAATACAATGTCCCTGGAGCAAAGACTTGAGAGAATGATGAGGTTTATGGGAAATATGGAGAGAGATAGACAAAGAGAACAGGAAAAACGGAAACAAGAGAAATTGAGAGAAAAGGAACAACGAGAAACAGAAAATCAAGAAATCGGGAATGGATGGAAAAGAAGTTCAATGATGCTATTCATAGCATTATTAATGTACAGAGTGAGTGTAAAAACCGTATCCTGGAGTAAAGTGCCAAGGTTGGAGCATACAATGGATGTTAATCGTAAGGAGTTAGGATGTGTAAAAGTCGAAAGGAGGTTTCATTAACTGTAGGTGTTTCTAGTCTGAGTATAGTGAGTACTGAAGTAATATCAGAAGATATTGTTATGGAGAATAGTAGTGAGAGTTTTGGTAAGAGGACTGATAACGTTCAGTGTCAATTTTAAAAACAGACGTTGTTAAAGATGATAAGCAGTCAATAGCAAATGTAACTAATATTTATGAAGTTATGGGGGACATGAGAGCAATAAATAAAGATGTACATCTCTGTAATCTTAAAGAAGTTATGAAGGAGAGAGACGTGAGAAACAGGATCTTTCTGAAGCCAAGTTGAAGAAAGAAGTCCAGAGTTTTTGTGATAACTTAGAAGAAGAATAGGCAGAGAAATTAGGAGAGGAGAATGAGGTAATGAGGAAGTCAGATATGGGAATAGTTACGAGAAGATTGGAAACAAATATGAGTAAGGTAAATGCAATAAATGAATACTGTGAAACAGTGTGTAGTAAGAAGAGAGCATGTGTGTACAAATGCAAACAATTTGGTGGGAGTACCAAGGTAGAAATCAAAGTATTTAGAGTTGCTAACAGAGAAGGAAAGAAAAAAGTAGTGAAAAGAAAGCTCGTCAGAGATGGAAGTTAGGAAAGGAAGCAAAGGAAAAGGAGATTATTAAGACGAAAATAGATCAAGGGAAGAGGTTGGTAACAAGTAAGACATGATATGTGGTCATGGTAGTCAAAGGGTGAGAAGACAGTACAGGAAAAGTAGAAGGTTGAGAAAGTGCAAAGTACCAAATCCATTCTCTCCGAATCCTTTGAATTTAGATATCTCTGGATGGGTCTTCGTTGTCATTTACACCAGCAATGACATGTGAAATTAGGGAAGCAGATGATCGTTACATGAACATAACCCCAGGATATTTGGGTACTGGTTTTGGAAGTACATATCAATACGATATATAATTTAGACCCACGAGGATTTGGAAAGAGTCTATCTTTTTGGAAAGCAGTGAACGAAAATTATCTGTTAAGGAGAGAAAAAAATCGAAAAGATGTATTACAAGTGGTGCAAAATTAAGATATTAGTTAAGAAGAGGTCATATCAGCTTTGGGAGCTGCGAATACTAAAGGGAATAGAGGGACGGAAGAGCAATTTCTGGCAGAGAATAGTGATGATAGAGGGATTGTAAAAAATGCAAGTTACGGAAGAAGAAAAGAAAATTTTGAAAGACTGTGTCAATGTGTGAGGATTGTAAAAATACCATGTAAATATAGTTTGGTTAGACAGTGGATGATGACTTAGTGATGACTGATGATGATAAACATAATGTATGTGAAGACTTTATACGAGAGAATGAAAATGAATCGATTCTAATTGATTAAATTAATAGTAAAGAATGACTTATCACGCTATAATAATATAAACGAGATGAAGAAGTTACTGTGCAACGATCAAATAATTATGGAATAATGACATTAATTACGGTATATATCTTAATGAATAGCATTGTTAATTTCTGAATGATGATATATCTTCTGTAAGTGAATGTCTCTAGGAAATATATTTTCATTACTAGGAGGTGAACTTACGTATATTTACTATTCTACTAAGAATTTTACGTATGAATTTAACATAATTAAATTATACTTTTGAAAAACATCATTTATTGTCACAAATTTCATTTTTATGCACCAATTCAGGGGCATATATGATATGAGTCATCATACGTATAGGAATACGTATGGTACCGACAATTGTTAATGCTGTGCAGCTTCAAGGATTTTCTTTTTAATTTAATTTAATGGTTTTATAGATTTTGTTAAGCAATTGTGTTGACATTGTAAGATAAAATTAATATGTATATATTAATTAATTTGTAGCATTGTTTGTAAAATAGAAAACTAAATTAATTTAAAAGTGTTTGTAGTTGATAGAAATGGAATCGCGTAATTTGCGAACTAAATATTTTGTTGATAATGTCATACCACAAGAATAAGCTACATATTGTAGAGAATCTTGACTTGATGGAAAGTATTTTGGCGTACTGTGATACGGAATTTCGTTGAAGCATGTAATTTCTGCAGATATGAGATTTCATAAATTACATATGGTAATGGATTGTTACAATAATGGACAAATTGTAAATAATTTATTATGTCAATATTTCGGAAAGTTTTGTCGAAAGGAAAATATAATATTTGGAGTATTGCATTGCATGTTGCGTTGGGTTTCACGAAAAATGCACTTAAGACATGTAAGTTGGGCCTTGTGAGAAAACTGTGATGTTATACAAATATTATAGTATAAGCGGCTGGGGCATACTGGCTCGTTTTACTGCACACTTGGGATTTGCAGAGTCCTTCCTTTTAGAGGACCAGTTGAAGAGAACTCCACTTTACTAGTTGACCAAGGATACAATTCTTCGCCTTACCACACGAACTGCATGTACAACATCTAGTTTTGTTATCAATTTGGCTCTTCTTATTTCTCAGTACCACATGAATCACTATTATTATGCGGCGAAACGTCTGTATAAGTCATTAAGATTTTTATCAATCTGAGCTACGAAAGTTTCCGTAAAAAATTTACCCACAATTCTATATATTTCAATCTCCATAATCCGGCCATAGTACTTTGGCTTTCCTTTTCCACCTTGGCTATAGAGTATTCTGGAAATATGTGCATTTCCAGTCATTCTCTCGAGTTACTATTGCTTGTGTATGCCCATTTAGTATTAATTCTGATTTAAACAATATCAATTTCAGAGAAACTTTATGAAGTTTGGGTACATAGTAAACGCACATAACTTAAATCAGTATGTTTAAAATGTTCAAAAATAAATTGTAGTATATAAATACCAATAAATTGGCTTTCCCTACTAATCCGACACCTCTCTAGTCCCGAGAGGACTTGATTACTAACACTGTATTGTATATAATATTAACTCCATATTAAAGCTATTCATTATTTGTAATTTACTGTTATTTTTTGAAATTTTTATGTGTTCTGAACTAAGGAGTTTAAGTCTTCCTATCAATTTGAAACTTCAGCTTCGGATTACCATTGCTAACATGTTTATTAACCTTGAGCCAACTACGTTTTACTTAATGTACGTGTCTATTAGATTTAACATTTCGAACATCTATCAACTTCAATAAAAGTTAATGAGTTAACTTTAAACTTTCCTGAAATTGTGTTAGTAAGCACTGTAATAACCAAGCTGTCCATCGCAATAAAAATTATGTTAATGTTACAAAACGTTCATTCCACAAGAAATGGAATTAATTTGTATGTTTGAATTTGTTGAGGTTACGTCGTACGGAACGTTAGACTACTCAGTGTTAAGCTCCTAATCACTTCAATGTATCTAATAAGTTTCACTGTAGAAAATAAACCTGACAACTGCGGACTTACATCAAGGTGGCGAGTAAGGTAAAGACGTAAGCCAAAAGGGTGTGGTTTGGGTAATCTGCCGAAACAAAGGAGAAAAATATCCAACGGACTAAAAAGTAAAAGACTGACAACATAGGCTCCGAAAACATTAAGGTTTGTGTACCTTAATTGTATTTTGTTAACTTCATTTTCTCCACTACGTACGGATGCCTGAAGTGCCTTACTCATGTCGAATCTTACTTTCAGAACCGATGGAGCCATACAGTTATCACTAATGTTTCAAGTCACATGAGTACCTCAGTGGACTACGAAACATTTTGTTAATCCGTTGCCGACAGTCGCATTTATAATTGTGACTACCAATTTCTGGTTTTGCATTGCTACATATGACATTTTACTTGAGTCTGTTTTATTCATTTTTTTTTTAAATTTCTGTATTTCGATATTTCAAAATTATTGTTTGGAATTTGTACCTTTTATCTCTGGTACTTATTTTGGTATTTCACTCCCATATTCTCTTTGATGTTTCGGTTTGATAATTAGATATTTTAGCACAATAATTCGATATATCGTTAAATGTCAATAATAAAAATTATCGAACATCAATATTTAAATTCAATATTATCGAATAACACTACAAAGAACATCCAATGGAGTGACAAAGGTACGTGTCTGTGCTTTTATTCTCACAAATTACAAAGAAATTGCACTTATAGTGGTGTTTACTTCAAGCCTTCACACTTTAAACAGATTTTCAAAATCAATAGAAATAATAACACTGTATCTTATACAAAGCGATGAATTGCTACAAAATGTTCTTCTACATGACAATATTGATTGAACGTAGCTGAATTCGCAAAGAGTTAACTGATATGTGTGCTTTCCACTGATGCTTAGGAGCGTTAGAACTATTTCTCGAACTACGACTCGCCTCATCGATCTTAGTTGGGTTAACTCCTATGGCGCAGTACTGACGCCTACTGTTTGTTGGACTGTAGTATATTTTTTTATTTTATTTTATTTATTCAATTACATATACTCACCCATAACAGAGTGTATACTCTAATAACAATAGGTGATAGATAACATGTATTCAAAATAATAGACAAAAAGGTAAACTCAGTATTACAAGAATAAAATATTAGACGTAAATACAAAACACAAACACAATATAAATCTACAACACACTATGAGACACAAATACAATTATAATATTAAAAAGAAAATACTACATAAAGAGAGAGAGTAGTGAAAAAGTGAACACTAAAGGCAACTACTTCCATTTCAATATTTTGTACAATAACGTGATATAAGTTATAACTAATGTGCACAAACTGGTATTACTGACAACGTATATTAACTTAAGGATACAGTGATGCCCTTCTACCACATTAAAAACAGAAAACAATTTTCTCGATCTATATATATAATTTTCTTTCAAATAAAGCAGAATTATTTTCTTAAATTTATTATAATTCATAGTGAAATCAATCTCATAGTTCTTTTCTACTAACAAGTTGTGTTCATAGCACATCTTTATTATTGGTGAGTTTCTATGTAAATTATGTTTGCAACTCTGTATGTAAAACGGTTGCCTCTTCCTAAGATTTCCTTTTTTTTTTACTTTAAAGTTTAAGTCTTGGAGCAAACGTGGACAATCGTTGGATAATATTTTGCCTTTTCACGCAAGGCAAAATATATTCGCTATGATTCGGTATAACCATGGTATAACTCCGCTGTATTCTACTAAATAAATAAAAAAATGTTTTCTCAAATTCATGGTTCATCTGTCTGTCCAACTTACTAATTGAAACATGCAGGAGGCAAGATGGAGAAAGAGATTTTGTTTTAGTCATGCAACATAAAATAAACTGTTTTTCTTAATCCCTTTGCTGTTTTCTAAATGATTTCAAAGACTTATCCGTTTATTCAGTAAGCAGCATCAGCTGAAAATTTCCCAAATCCTTCTTTGCGTAAAGTTAACTTTTATTTCTTTAGGTAGTTCTATCAATAAGATTTCTTCCTCAAAGAGAGAGTAACGAAGTTTGCAAATGAAATGGGTGGAAGGTAAAGCTATATCTTTCATCTCCTCTCTCGCTACAACCCACCCTTTCATTGGTTGTCTACCAATCATTAATGGTGCAACAAAATTTCAGAATATAAATAAATCATGTAAACAATTTGCGTTCTTTCTTTATAGGGGATCTTTTTCTTAATTTATTGCTACAAAAAGATTAGTTGAGATATTTAGCTGCTTTTCAAATTTATTTCTAAGTTGGAATTTATTCCAAGATAATTTTCTTAGTTCTTTTGCGGAACCGTTGAAGGCACTTCTTTTGTAAATAATATTCAGAGTAGATATGTAAGATTTCTTAACATTCACATTTAAAGTCATATATCTCCTAGTGATTATTTTGCATTCCCCTTTTTGTATGTGTTTTTGTTATATGATTAATCAAAATATGTAACAATTCATATCAAGTGCAACATGTTTACTAATGTAAAATATATACGATATTATTATCTTCGTGAAGATTCAAGGTACTTTATAGTAAAGCTAATATAATCACTACATACGTTGACAGATTTTAGCTACATTGTCACGTTCATAAACTAAACTTGAAAAAACAAGCTGCTCTATTCCTCACGTACATCGAGATTTGCACTTATGATAAGCTTCAAGTCCAGTGTAGTCCAAAAAGGTTAGCAGATAAATGTCTTTCCAAAAATTAAAATATATGTATAACAAAAGTTAGAAGATCCATATTACTTTCAGAACCAAAAGGTTTGCTATCCGCCAGCAGTTCAGTTCTGATTACAGTCAAAAGAGAAATACGTGATCTCTTTTCCAAGTAATACTGTATATTAATGCCTTTTTCTGCGTTTTCTGAAGAGGAGCTTATCGATATATTTAATTTTAAGAATGTTAGATAACGCACTCCGTAAATAGTTGTTGCAAATCGAGAATTTAACTTTTGAAAAAGCTGTAAACATCATTATTAAACATTTAAAATTCGAGGACAGAAAATAGTTTGGTATCGTCCCAGTTCAGCCGCGAGAATGTATCAAATCTGAAAGAGAACTCATTTGTCAGAACCAGAATTGTCAGAAACAATTTACTCAAATGGTTACTCAAACTCAGTCAGATTTGATCCACAACTGCAAATTTTGCGCTAGAAAAGGTTTCAGAAAATTATAACTACAATTTAACAGGAAGTGCAAATGTATGTGTTAGATGTTTTCTGAGGCGATTCTAGCTTGAAAATCCGCGCTGGGTAATAGACAAATGAAACAAAAATGAATATTGTTGAAATAAGGGACATCCGAAGAGAAAGGAGAAAATATATATGTCGCAGCAGGAATTGACGACATTTGAATAAATTATGTTAACATGGATTCCGACACCATGTGATTCCGATTCTTTGCGATATATTAACAAAATAAATATTACAATTTCAGGAAAGTTCAAGTAATTTTGCGCGTACCAAGAAGCTACCCATCGCATAAGCTTGTTAGTTGCTGATTACCCGTACTTCACCATGTGCATACTTGGTTATCCTGGTATACAACGCTGATAAAAAGGTATTCGATCTTTATCCGTAAAAAATGAAATATCATACATGTGAACTTCAGCTCCTAATTGCCCTTCAAAGTGGGCACATTGAGAGTGTACACGCTTGTTCTGACGATCCTTTCATTGTTGAGATCAATTTTGGAAGTCCTCTTGAGGTATCGCTAGCAGGTATCTCGTCGTGTTACGCATGATCTCTTCTCTGCTCTGAAAAGAGCGACATAGTTTCTTCAACTGAGGTCACTGAAGAACTTCAACTCAGGTCGATTTCACTTTGTGTATCAGATTATGTCATTGACCACTAAATAGATATATTTTTCTTACATTAATAACAAACATATTTTGCACCAATGGTAACATTAACAATTACGAAGAAAATTACATTTTAAAGTGCAGACAGTACAGTTCATGATACTGCCTTTATTCTGCATTTTATATTATTCTGTATTATTCTTTGTTCTTCTGTATTATTATTATTCTGCAGTTTTATCCTTCTGGCTTTATTCTATGCATTGGTTGCATCCAGGTTTATCAAAGTCTTTTGAGTACTCCGCACGAAATATTTTTCTTCCTGCAATGGAAGAGCGAGTTCAACATTTTGAAAGACTTTATTTTGGAACGATGTCTGAAATTAAATCTTATACCCGATCAACAATGGGCAGTAGCCAAAATGTGCTTGTGAAACCTATTACATCTTTTCCAAAGACATATAACAATTTTCTTCTCAATTATAACGAAAAAGCAACTCTTTCATCTTCTTGCCACAGCGATATTAACGTTTGAAACAGGACAGAGATTACTAGAAGGCAGTGATGAAGATCTAATTACTTTTTTCAGCAAGAACATTCAATAGCGAAGGTGTTGCACAATGCAATCATGAGGATCTTCACAGTAGAAATGCGTTACATGTGAAAAACTGTGTTCAGTTTGGCCATAAGAATGTCGTTCTTGATACACTTGATTCATATGTAGCAGTTATTGCAGCAGCTACTCTGTTGGAGTTTCAATCAGACTTCTGGTTTCAATTTGACAATGGTAACAACGAGAGTTTTTCTCATTGAGGATATTCTTGGAAAACCTTCCAGATAACATTTGAAAGATTTTATAATTTTCATGTATTCACATGGTAGGATACCGTCGCAGCATTCTATGGGACTGGGGAGACCAGGATCAGGAGTGTTCAGAAGAACGTGCCAGATATTACACCAGTACTGAAACTAATCAATCAAAAATAGATGCCTTAAGGCTGGATATGTCAAGCATACGATGCTGCAGACAATGATTTGGAAACAGTGTATTGAACAACTGAGTATGTTATTGTAAAAAGGACCAGAGTCACATTTATGAAGTTTCGAGAAAAAAAATATCGGTCTTCTCTAAAACAGTAAGGATGTGAAGTATAGTTATGCCTGTCAATTTGAAATAGTTTAAGCACTTTTCCATATCTGTATATTACCTGGTGTGAAAGGGACGAAGGGTATAAGTTCATGACTTGGGGATGTCTTTACAATACACTGTTCTTTAGATTCGTGGACTCCTTTCACTTAGTGAAACGAAGGTTACCAAGTGGTCAGGATTTAATAAAAAGAAGTTTAAAAAATGTACAATCGCATAACATAGTAAACTGGGAAAATGGTGTTGTTCTTTCGATTTTTCACAAGTAGTTCTGTTAGGTA
>JAGDQP010023633.1:6583-25715 GCA_022664845.1 Lepisma saccharinum | reverse complement strand
TTAAAATGTTCATCCATAATATATAAAGAAAGAGTACAAAACGGAGTTCACACACACGAAACACCTCCGTTAAGGGCCCTCGTCACTCCCTCTCCCATTTTTTAAAAACATTTTTCAAAATATTTCAAAATCTAATAGCATTATCAAAATTTTAAGAAGATACATCTCTAGTACTTACATATTACCATGAAATACAATGGACAGCGATCTCGAGATCTTGTCCATTGATGAATGATAAGTTGTCAAAAGTTATGACGTCATTATTTAATTGACAACGTATCACTCATCAATGGACAAGATTTCGAGATCGCTGCCCATTGTATTTCATAGTAATTTGTAAGTACTAGAGATGTATCTCCTTAAAATTTTGATAATGCTATTAGATTTTGAAATATTTTGAAAAATGAATTAAAAAGGGGGGGGGGGGAGATACGAGGGCCCTTAAAACGAAAGAGTCCAAGACGGACTTTATACATAAAACTTACCTCCGTAATATATAACAGAAGAGAATAAAAGAGAATGCACATACAAAAACTTACCTACAGAATATATAACACAAGAATGCAAGATGAACTGGAATGTATGCACAAAATCTTATCCCTTTATATTATCGTAACGGAAGAACGAAGGATTGACTATGCACAAAAACTTACCTTCATAATATACGATGGGAAAAAGTCAAAGAGATTCTACACAAAACATTTTATCTTTCTATACAGTGTAATAGGAAAAAAAACAGAGATTCCAGACAAAATTAACCTGCATAATATGTATCTAAAGAATGAAGATTGACTATACATAAAAAAAACTTACCTGTGCAGTATGTAACGGAACAGCGGCTGTACACACAAGAAGTTATGTTCATAATATCTAATGCAAGAGCACAATATGGCCTGTTCACAGAACACTTAGCTCCATAATATATATAATTGGAATCATTTAAAGATATTCTACACACAAAAAATTACCTCCGTTATTTATAACCCCGGAAGAGCGTAGGATTGACTGTACATAGACAACTTACCTGGAGAGTTTGTAACAGAAGAGCTCAAGATGGACTATACACAGAAAACTTACCTCAAAAATAATTTATAATTATACAAATTTAAGGAGATTCTACACCAAACAACTTACCTCTGTAATATATAATGGGAAAAAATTAAAGAGATTCTGCATACAAAATTTTAACCCCGTAGTGCAAAATGAAAGAGCGTGATTGACTGTACACAAAAAAAATTATCTCCATAATATACAAGTGGAAAAATGTGGAGAGATTCTGCACACAAAAACTTACCACCGGAATATATAACGGAAGAGAGCTACACAAAAAATCTTACCTTCGTAGTATGTAAAGGACAAGCATAAAATGTACTGTACACAGAAAATCCTCCCAAATAGTTAATTGAGAAAATACCAAAGAGATTCTGCACACGAAACTTACTTCAGCACAAGAGTGCAAGATAGGACTGTACGCACATAATCTCACCTCGGTAATATACAATGAAAAAGCGCCAAAGGAACTATATATAGAAAAACTAATTTCCGTAATATACATACAAAGCAACAGGAAAGACACCAAAGTTTATCTTCCTAATAAACAACGGAAAGTGCAAGGAACATTGTACACACAAACAAACTTACCTCCCTAGGCTTGACAGAAAGAACAGTCTATTATCAGAATGATTTCTTTTCATAAGACCAACATTTGTGCAACTTGCAGGCAGCGATCTTTTCAAAATTGCTTGTAACAGACAATGAGGACCAATCTCAATCACAATTGCATCTTCTGGAATATGTGTTAGAGCTTCTTCGAACAGAACAGGCGACAACATATTGTTCACTTGGTACGCTGGAGAGAAGCTTTGAGCAACTGGTGTATTCCATCCTGACACTGGAACAGATGTGCTTATCCAACGAGTTGATCGTGGTTTTGGTGTAGGAATAATCTACAAGAAATGAAAACTAAAGTCAGTTGAAGACTATCTTATAACGTGCTAAAGTCCTTAACATTAAACTTTCTTATTGTTTAATAGTAAAATAGATCAACTACCAAATTTTGTGGACTATATTTTCATTATAAGAATGCTCCTGTATAGATTCTAGTAACATTCAACCAAAGCATACACCAAAACAAATCTTATCAATGTAGTATTGTAGTCAGTTTAATACCTTTAAGGTCACTGCTTTACATTCGAGCATATCTTGAGTCAATTGGCCATCTCGAGGCTGAATCAGGTAAATGAAACAAGATTTGCTAACAAATGCAACTTGTTTGCTCTCGCTATAAAATCCACATTGTTTGACCAGAATCGGTGAGTACAAAAATTCATAATTCCCTAGAATTTAAGAAGTTACTTTTTGCTATCAATGGGGGCTCGTCTGGGATAAACGTACATTGTGAATTTTGAATTTTATTTATAGCCTTTAGGTATCTAAGGTTTAGGTCGGGATAGAGGAGGGGAAAGGATTCGGGAAGATATCGGGCAAAGCGTATGTTGAAGGTGATTTCCCGGCATTTGCCTGATGTGACTGTGGAAAACCCTGGAGAAACCTCAGTCAGAATGATATATCACTTGGGATCAAACCCACGACCTCCCGAATGCTACGCTAACGCTCTACCACTAAGCTACGGTGATAAGATGAAAATGAACATTGTATGAAGAAGTTACAGAAGTTGAGAGTTTACTTTCAGATATAGACAACGAATCGCAAACACAACATAAGGCAGCGATACTTCTACCAAGAGCTGCTTCTGTAACCAACTAATAATTAAGCCAACGACGTTGTGTTTGAAACTTGTAGGTTCTGAATTTCGACGTTGCCTTTTCATAGTGAACAATAACCGTCTCAAATTCATGCTGTCTGTAAGCCAGATTTCCAAGAGCTTTTTCATCTCAACCAACTGATATTCCTTACCCTTATTCAATGTGGACATTTCTTCCTCTTCCATATTATTATAGTTTAAGTTTAAACTATCCTAGTCCTCTACTTTGACCTCTAAACATTTCTCCACTTGGCATTAGCTAATAGAATCGATGGCAGACGTTCCAAATCACTCCAGTTACCTGCCTGGCATCCACTGGAAACAGTTACAATTATTGAATTCACATCGACCTGTAACAAGTCTTCTGTCTGACATCCGGTGGTTGTAATTACAATTACAGACGTGTTGGTTTCCATTCATCATATCTGTATTCCTTAAACTGAATTTGTTCCACACTTCGACTTCTTCCATATTCCTCTGGATAAATCAAATTGTTGCTCACTGACGTTGTCCAGTGAGCAAAAAACTGTTAACTTTTAAGGTTTTATTATTCAATTCTATCTTCTCAATATCGAAAGATTGCTCCCTCAAATCTATTATTGGTTGCAGACACTTATGATATGTCATTTAGTTTCAAATCAATCAATTCTGATAATGATTATTGTTGTACCAGGTTCGATGCTGCCTCAACCTTGTCTTTACTTATCCCTTGTTTAATAATTCCAACTGTGACTCCAGATTCCTATTTTGTCTTATAAAGAAGGCATTTTCCACTTGCAAAATCGTATTTATATTTCCCACTGTCATAGCAACCAGGTATAGTTTGATCCATCTCAGCCCGATTGATTAAACCTTTACCTTACACGTCACGGTAAATGTTACGGAAGTTATTTTGTTCTGAAAAACAATACGTGCGTTTACTTCTCCAATGAATGTGAGGTAGATGATGAGATACAATGTAAGTGGATTAGGTACAAAATATCTTTGGCAGCCAATAGTCTCTAATAAATGATATGGAATTAGATTTTAAAATGCTCCACATTCTATTGCAAAATTGCACCAAAATTTACCAATCTGCATTCCAACTGCCGACATGAATGCTTGTACTCGTAAATAAGCATTCATGTAATCAGGTGCGGTGTGATGATGACCAAAGGTTTTGAGATCCCCACAGAAATGGAGTGTAAATACTCATTTACTCCTTTTTGTTATGATACCGTATTTCCTTAGTATCATTTTGGACAACCAGAACATGCTTGTTTCAACAAACTACTGATAAGTGTCCCCTTTATAGGCAATTAAAACAGGAATGTTTACTGTTTTACACATGTCCTTTGGATGCACATTACTACATCTAGAACGGGGAATGATTTACCTGTGAAATCTTTAGTAGTTAAGCCCGAAAACTCTTTGTTCGGTTCCATTTTACGCATATGGTGGCAAAGTCTGAACTTTTCAGAGCGTCAGCTTCGGTATTCACATGTTACTTTAAGAATAAAATTTCATTAATATCGATTCAAATATTTTCACGGTTCTCTTATAGAAAGATATCCAGGTAAGCATATGCGAGTATATAGTATTTAAATTCAACGTATAATTCCAAGAAACCTCATTTCAAAGCATGAAAGACTTAATATTTAAATTGAAACAACTGGGTTGGAAAGCTGTCTCTCAAGAGCCCTGGCCTGATGACAGATGGCTGTATTACATTCAAATAGAAGATTACGTGGTCAGCGCAACGCCTCTTCGTAGCCATGTGTCTTAATTTCATGACCACAGGTTGCTACTTCTTTTATTCAAGTAGCTCCCAAATTGTGATCACGATGCTGGGTAAACACCGAAATCTTGAGTCCCGCACCGAGAATCGAACCTGGAACCGCTAACTCTGAAGTCAAGTGCGCTACCGACTATACCACGCAAGAGGCTCTTCAAAGCGAAACAAATGACAGTCTTATAAAGGAGGAAGGGATGGTCTGATATCAAGGAAGCGGATCCTATGCTAGGCTCCCGTTTGTAAACGTGTCAGATGATACTACCCTTTTTTTTACAAGAAACCTGTGTGAGCTAAATATAGAAACAACACAGAAAAATTGACAGCCGTCGTGATCAGAACTCGAACCCAGATCTCCCAATTACCGATCGGATATGCTATTCATTACACCAGCATCACACGGCCAATTCTCTGTGTACATAGAATGCTGATTTTCAGATGCTGCTGATACAAAAGAAATGTATATTCGCAGTATCCTGTGCCTAGATTTTAAAAACTTCTTGCTGGAAAAGCACTGAGTCACAAAATTAAAATAACACTTTTACACGGTCTTCTGTTCACATTCTATTTCTGTCCGCCATTTGCAAATTCAGAGTTGTCAGATACTTTGTATGGAAAACAAGCTCACTTCGAGCTCAGTGTTATCATTAATTTATGAGCCTAAACTTCTCCAAAGCTGAATACAATCACTATCTAACATCCTTTTTCTGTGGGGAGAGGGGGCTAATCCTTTTTTAGCATGAACTTATTTTAAAATCCAGACACAACATATTGTAAACCTACATTTTTCATTGTAAGAACCATATCTAAAATGTTTACAAACGTCATTATATGACCCATTTCAAAACCAAATGCTTTCTTAATACTACGCCGTTCTTTTTTGGTTGATAAAGGAGGTATATGATTTGTTTCGACTGTTAAAGCTAGATGAGATATCCTGGAACGTAACTTAGGTAAATTTAAACATGATAAGACATGTTGTTTACAAAAAAACTCTTACCCTTTGCAAGTACTTCCTAAATTTCAGTGCAACATCAGTGACATGAGGACTATGGAAAGCAATACCACAGCTGTCCACTTCTCTGGCAAATATTCCTTCTTCTTGCAACAGTTTCACGAACTTGGATACGGCCTCTGGTGGTCCAGAGATTGTTACACTATCTTCAGAATTGTGACACGCTGGATACACGTCAGGCGGACATCGCTTCTTGGCCTCTTCCCATGTTAATCCTTTTAACAGAAAAGATCATAGCACTAAATTTTAATATTCGAATCTCAGTAGCACAACTTAAAAATAAATTAATAGCAAGTTGGAGATGCGATTCTACCTACAATATCAATGGCTCCGGTCCCTTGATAGCATTTTAGCCACGCAAGCATTAATTTTTATAAAACAAGCTGACACACTCATAACTGCAGTGCTTAGGCACGGGAAAACACACGCTACATTTTTATTGTGTCGAATAATGTTTATACTAAGTTTGGCGCAGCTAACTGAATGGAACCAATTTGAACAATCATTTTTTTTAAAAAATGGGTTTGTAACACTGAACTATTGCAGCAATCAAGACTGTTCTGGAGGCTTTGAGCTGGTCTACAAGACCTTTCCAGCGAAACCTCACGCATTTCTCTACACTTTGTAGTTCCTGAGAAATAGTTTGGAAACGGGTTGGCAACACTGAAAACAATTTACTTGGGACGGAGAGACGCACAGTTTGTTGCTGTTATGTCAAATAATATTTATGCTAAGTTTGGTGTTGATAAGTCTAAAATAATGGAAGCAATTTAGAAAAAAATATAGAAAGTAGGTTGGCAACACTGATATGTGTGTTACTTGGTGACGTAGGCGACCCCAGTGTTTCTGTATTGTGTCAGATAATGTTGATGTCAAATTTGGCATAGCTAGGTCTAACTTAAAGGAAGCAGTTTTAACAATTATGTTTAAAAATGGGTTGGCAACACTGAACTCCAACGGCACGTCACGCATCTCTGTATACTTTGTAGCTCCTGAGATGTAATTTCTCAACACGAACGTACGGACAGCACAAGCGGGAATAGAAGGTTCCTCTTGCTATAGCTTTGCTACCAAAGTTCCTAAAACCAGAAAATTATTTATAGTTTCAATGTTGTGTTGTAGAAATTATATTACGTTTTATTGTTAGAGGTATTGAAAGGAATGCTGTTGCTAGGTTCTTGTTGATCGAGTATGTGATGGATTATGAGCCAATTGTAACTAGTTCTGTGAAAAACAAATGTTGTAGTGTAAATGGACGTTATTACTTATTCAAGTACCACGATTTGAGGTATCACGTACGACATGTTTAGGATTACATTAGTGACCTTACCTCTTTTTTTTTTCAATTTTGAGTGTTATGGTATTCATGCATGGTGCCACACAATTGTCATGTTGAAAATTAAACATAAAAAAAGTCTTGGATTGTAATGTTTAAACTAGAAGGTGCGTTTAAGCGTGTTTATGAAGCTGATGGCGAGAATGAAGATGATTGGTGCTGTGGCGTATAATACTGGGGAAATTAGATTCATCAAACTTCAATGGTGAAGCTATTTGATTTATTAGATGCTAGATTGAATATCAAAAGTCTTAATTCTGCTAGGAGTATCTGTATCTGTTACACAGGAGTATCTGTATCTGTTACTCCTTACTTTTTAATAAAATATCGTGTGCCGGTGTCTAGAATCCTTTTTCTTGCAGTATCGGTATCTTGTAGGCAATATCTTTATCCACGTTGCCTACACGAAGCAGGCTCAAAATTAAAATCATATTTGGTTATAGTTAGATAACAAAGGTCACTTTAAATATTTAGTTTACAGAAATGATATTTCTGTTTATTATTTATCCCTAACGATACATAAACGTTTACAGAAATGATAACTAAAAAGTCTATAATGTATAAAATTAGATTTGCCACTACATGTTATATTAATGGTTCCCCGATGAATAAAATCAAAACATTTTTTTTATTTAAATGTTATTACCCAAAATCAAACTAATTTTGTGAACACAATTGCATTAAACTCTTCCTTTCAATTATAAACGCTTCATAATGGAATCCATGAAAAGGAGTACAAGTGTTGAAGTTACCACTGCCTGCAGTAAGAGATTCAGGATGCAAACCCCCGTTACCCATATACAACGTTGCGCCCTGTTACCTATGACCTAACTTACACTTTTTCTTCGCCAGAAATTGGCGCAAGGAACATCACAACGATTCAGCGCGCCTGTATTTCCAATCGCTTACAACCTTAAGCGCAAAACTCGCTTATATGAACAATTATATTTTCATGAATATAAATAATTCTGAATCTTGAAGAAACCTTACCAATAGCAGCCATTGCTCCTGGCTTTAACTGCGTTTCCACAAGGGAACGACCTCTCCAGAACGCAGACAATACAGCTTGTTCAGCTGTAGCACATCCATCGGCATAGGCACTTGCAACTTCGCCAGCAGAATGACCTATCATACCATCAGGCTGGATACCAATCGATTTCAAAACATCAACAAGCGCGATCTGAAATGAAATTTAATTAGGTTTCAAAACAAGATTTAAAATTAGAAATGGTAGAATTCTAGTGTCAAAATAGACAAACACAAACCACTCAAATGTTCGCTTACATAACCGAACATCGAAAAACTACCATAATGTTCAAAATGCTGATTGGCTCTTTACATCTATCGCTTTCCTTCTGTAATACATTCATTTCTTCAATACAATTTATATTAAATTATTAAAATAACTGGATGCCCTATGCATAGCATTTTTTTAACAACATTCAAGGGGCGCATACGACAATCAGCAGTTTTCCTTGTTTAAAAAGTGAATTTGTTTCGCTATTTCAAACGTACAAGTCTAATCAGTGATTCATTTTAACCCTGACAGACCCTGAGGACCTAAGAACACTTTTTCAAAGTAGCCTATGTATATCAACATTTCTTCACGACCATTTTCTCTATATCACTCTTTGACTTGTGATATTTATGCAATAAATAGTGGTCTCATGTACAAGGAAGTGGGAGATTTGTCCGTACAAGAGGTTGTAAAGGAGGTCTAGTGCGATCTGTAAAACACCTACTAGAATAATTATTTTAATTACATAAGTGCTTCTCCTTTGTAAGTGTTTATTAATTGCACTGGAAAATCTAATCTCATAAATTAAAATCAACACCATTAATCTCTTTATCGATTTTCTACTGATATTACTTAATATTTGAGCCAATTTTTTTTATCTTCAATCATTAAGGGTAGATGCTTTGCAATATATAGGGTTACGTTGATAAGACCTTACTTCCGGTTTACTTTCATTATCTTATATCTTTTATCTCAGGGACGCTAGAATTAGGTTCTTCTGGGATCTTTGGAAAGTTCCGTATACCTATAAATAAACAACTTCACGATGCTTCTACTCCAAAGATAAAAACTAGGGTGCCCACTCTCTGGATTTTTCCTAGTCATAGGGGCTACGACTAGCTTTACGTAAAATATCAACTGGAGTTGACATAAACGCTAAAAAGGGTCTTAAGCCACAATATAGCGTTAAAGCTTGAAGAAAACAAAAAAATGAGAGGATTAAAATACTTTAATGAAGTTCCTCTGCTGTAATGTTCTGTTGTACAAAACCCTGCAACCATTATATATACATTACATAGGTTTACAACCATTTGCATTTATGCTTTTTTATCTAAAAATTATATTCATAAGAACATGCATATCATTTTCTCTTTTATAAACACTTATTCCATTATTATAACAAACATTTCCATAATTAAATTAAGTTCATATTGTTTAAATAACATCGTTAAAGTATTTGCTGTATACGCTAGCCTATCGTAACGCCATCTGTCGTCCTCCTGGGCTGTAGCTCTAAACATAACAAGTTGCTTCCTACACTGACGCAAGAATGACGTCATTTAATAAACTACATGAAAATTGTTCATTCACTTGAAATGGCTATTTAACGTGCAAAATAACTTAAAACTTACATTAATCAATGTATAACACAATTATAAAGTTGAATAATGTTTAAATTAATCCATTAATACTATAATATATATAAAAATATGTTTGAAACACAGATTTATAACATCTGTGGCCATAACAATGTACAAGTTACACGATAAAAGAAAATTACAACATTCTGCTGTGTTAATTTGTTTTGTTTTTTCTAATACATTCGTATTTTTATCATTTGAATTTGAGAATCATATTAAATTGAGATTTAGTCGTTGTGATAAGAAATACAGTACTAATATTTTACGATCTTTGCATTTAAATCAATATAGTAAATGAAAGTGATTCACAATGTTTAAGAGAACTAATACTTTAAATCATCTGCTTTTACATAACAATACGTTCAAACGCAACAATACATAAAGCAGATTTTTTTTCAGACTGTAGCAGAAGATAACAGCATAATCATTGGTAATGACTGCTTATTGCCAATAGCACATCAGCGATGAAAAGTTACTAATACATAAATGATTTAATAAAATTAATTAATTAATATATCTATTCACTACCTACACAGCAATGTTTGAGTGAAGAACGAGCTACAATAAACATACATTCACATAGTACTTAGCGATGTTCGAATGAAGAATAATGTGTAATGAACATCCATTCACAATGTATTTTGGTGATGTTCAAGTGAAAAATGAGCTATGATAAATATTTAGTCACAATGAATGTAGTGAGGTTCGAGTGAAGAACGAGCTATAATAAATATTTATTCACAATGTGCTTAGTAATATTCGAGTGAAGAATGGAGGTATGAAAACATTAACAACAAATGTAGTGATATTCGACTGAAGAATGAGCTATGATAAACATCTATTCACAATGTATTTAGCAATGTTCAGGTGAAAAATGAGGTATGAAAATATTGCCAATGAATGTAGTGATATTCGACTGAAGAATTAAGTATGATAAACATATATTCACAATGTATTTAGTGATGTTCGAGTAAAGAACAACCTATTGTAAACGTTTATTCACAATCTGCAAAGTGGTATTCGAGTGAAGAAAAAGCTATGATAAATATTCACAATCTACACAGCGGTGTTCGAATTTGAATTTATTTTAAGGCCTTTAGGTAACTAAGGCTCAGACCATATGGATGATGATGGGATGAATTGGTGGATTGAAGAAAGTGGGAGGAAATGGGGGCACACCGAGCAACCTCACGTACACGGTGTTTGTCCACCACAAAGCCCACATGGAATGAGCAAGAATCGATCCGACAACCCTTAGCACCAGAGGTGACCGCTCTACCAACTGAGCCACCGTGGTCCCACAGCGATGTTCGAGTGAAGAACTAGATATATTAAATACAACATATATAGTGATGTTCGAGTGCTAAAAGCAGCTATTCACAATATACCTCACGAAAGTGAAAATAAGATTCAAAAAACAGTCCGGGCATCAATGTGACCATTTGAGAGGAGTTCGAAACTGGTCGAAACATGTAGGGGAAATTAAAGACCTGGTCGTTGTATAACCAAAAGAATTACTACTCCATAAAATGTTACTAGAAAAAAGTTACAAGACCTCTTACCTGAATAGAAGTAATAGCAACTGAACTATTGATAATATTTTGAAATGCATTTTCCTGTGGTCGTAAGAGTAGTTCATATAAATCAAGGCCTTCGGGTTTCAAAGCTTCGGCACATTTTCTGATCGACTTCTCGAATACATCAATGCACATGAGATCTTTACCCATGCCCAACCATTGAGAACCCATTCCAGAAAAGACGTACCAGACAGGTCTGCTTGGAACACCAACTTCCTGAAAGCGAAATAAGAAATAAATATACATTAGCAACCACGTAGAAAATAAACTATCCATGTTTACTAGATACTAGATCGTCGATAATAGTTGGGTTTAGTACTGGAATCGTCATTTGCATCATTTCTTAGTTACGTAATAACTACACCAAGTAATAATGTGCTTTTTAATCTTCTCTAGGCGTTCCCTATCTTTAGTTTTCGAATGTTGTAAATTTCGAAATATTCTATGACAAAATTCGAAAGCGTTTGGAGACAAGAATAATTCACATTAAGAATAGTGTAAAATAACAATTTTTAATTTAGATGCCAGCACTATCTCCGTATGTCTCTAATGTAATTTTATTATTACACGAAATTCCAATACTATTCCTACAAATACAAGCCTAGAGAGTTCAAACTTTCGATGATCAAAGTTCTAAACCATTTCCACAGGTCAATCTGTGTTGATTTCTTATTTTTCTTTTTGTTCATTGTTGTAAAAGAGTTTCATTTTTGTTGTAAACACCCAGACTTATAACAATGAACAAAAAGGAAAAAATATCGGCACGGACTGACCTCTGGAAATGGTTATGCATCTTCTTATCTGAAAGGTTGAACTCTCTAGGCTTGTATTTGTAGGAACAGCATTGGAATTTCGTACAACGAAAAAATATTGTACGTTAGAGACATACGAAGGTTGTGGTGACATCTTAAGTTATATATCGTTGCTTTATACTAAACTTAATAATGAAATATGTGATAAATAATATTACTATTACTGATAAAATAATGATATTGATTGCTTGTAGATAAGGACATTTTTTATTACTGAGCGTTACACTTTACATCATTGTGCCTGTTACCCCAACATTTGAAACAATTGTTAAGTTTATATTTGCTTCCAAAAAAAACATGTTGCGGGGAAATTGTTCTCCTAGAACCATGACAAACGCTTTATATCCTGTAAGAGACTGTATTAAACTGTTCACCATTGACTTTCAAACAAATTGTCGAAGGCTCTAGGCAACAGACGGAGTGAACATGGTGCCGTAAATTGGATGGATGGAAATATTAAAGCACGATAGTGTATCAATGAAACTTGAACTGGGCTGGTAGATGTCACTTTTGAAGATACTCGGTGTCAGTTAATATACGTATATGATTATGATAAATATATGGTTAGATATTGTTTTGTTTTCTTTTTCAAAGCTAACGTAATATTGTAGATGGAAATTATTTTTTAATGACAGTAAGACGTGTATCTGAATTAGATGTTGCTTCTGTGATATAGGATTATAATATTTATGAGAAAATTTACTTGCTCAATGCTATTATATTACGTAGTTGGTTTAAGTGAAATTAGATTAATTAAAGTTTGAAAATTAATTGCGAACTTTGGCACGTCGAACTTGTTGACTAATTGCCTTAAGAGTACGTGATAAATTTTACGTATACTGAGTTTGTAGTATTTATTTTAAGGCTAAAATTAAGGTTTCTGAATTTGACTTAACATTATTTATTTTAGAGTTTAGTTCTGATACGTTACTTAAATTGTGGCAAGAGCTAATAACTGTGAATATATGTTGTTAATTTAGAACTTTATTTTCAAAACATGGTTAAACTATTTTATTGAAAGAGTTAGGATAATTTATGATTTTGATTTAGAGAGAAGTTAGACTAGTTTGACTATAGACATTTTTTCAGATAATGTGGAATTTTGAGCAGAGAAGTTTTAAGGTCACGAACTTTTGTTATTGTAATTTTGTGGTAGTTAGATTTACCAAAATGTTTAAATGTATTTATTTTGTGTTTTAAACCTTTTCTTCCATTTTTAAGTCTAGTTATATATTTTTGTTTAAAGTTATTGCACACTATTTTACTTTAGATGAGAGAGTAAGAAACTTTTAACATTTGTTTTATTAATTTGTTTTTCTTTCTTACAACGTATATTTTTAATTTTTTGAGTTTCAAAATCATTTAATTTGACATATTTTTAAAATACAATTTTTAATAAATCTTTTTGTATTCCAATTTTAATAAATTGATAAAGTAAACTTTTTTAACGGAATAATATTTATTAAATAACAAAGGACTTAATAGCGACTAGTTCAAAGTTTGTATTATGCTTTTTGTTAGAATTAATAATATTCCTGCCCTTGTTTTTTGACATTGTATGCATTTTAGTCTATAGGGCTTATATATTTTGCTCTCTCATGTAGGCTTTACCATCCCTCTAACTGTAAGTTACTTCACGTGGGTGTGCCATAATATAACCATAGCACTTATATTATTGATTTCCTCTCTGTTGGCAAAATAAATATCTAAGCTTTCAGATTCGCTTTGAATCTATTCTCAAGAAAAAAATAATAATTTGTTTTACTTTAATTTAATTCCTAAACCTTATTGTCCCTTGAGAATGGATTCAAAGCGAACCGGAAAGCTAATTTTAATTTCACCAAGAAAGAAATAATTCTTAATTAGCAGATAAAGCACTATATTCACCATTGTATGCTAATTCCATCTCTGACTCTTTAACCTGAATTAATTGATATTGATACATCATGCTTGTGTTCTTTTCATTATTTAAATTTTGTGTTCTTTTAATTAACTTCTTGGTTATTGTTTTTCCAGTTGGTTTAATAAATTCTATGTTTTGATGAAATGAAATTTTGCTGTTAATGACAACGTTGATTTTTGGAAATTAGGCTCCCACGTCTGTAGGAATTTTCATTGACTTATAAATTGTTGGCTATATTTGGAATATTCAAACAAAGTAATGATTTATATTTTCTCTTGGATTGTTTTTCTTGTAAACCCCGAGTGACATTTGCTTATTGTTAAAGTTTGTTTCAATGCTGAATTGATATGCATTCCAACTTTAGTCTGTCGTTTATTACAATTTAGTTTTGTTTTAATTTAGTTTGTTGTTGTTTACCTTTGTTGTTTTATAAAGAAACCAGAAAGGATTAACGATACCTTCCGTTTCTCGAGCATTAAGACTTTTAAAAAAGGTATATGAAATAATGTTCTAAGCCATTTCCATGACGTGATAACACTGAATTAATATTCATGTGCGAAGCAGAATATATCAATCGTTTATTTTTAAAATTGAGTAGAATACTGGCCCACTGTGTCAATTTCCGAGCTTTCAAAATTTCACATCAACCTTTTTTTATAAGAATCTGGGCGTTTATCTTGTACTCATATGGATTCTACCATTCAACAGATACTATTCAAATATATTCTACCTTACTGCTATTTTTAATTATTATTTTTTACTACTTTTTGTCGAATGAAATACAGTAGCTGTAACTGAAGACTTTTTTGTCAATGTAAACAATATAATTGTGTTTATACCAAATATTTATAGCTGTGTATATAACAATAATTCAGATTACGTCGATGATTCTGCATTTTTCATTGCTGATTTTATGCCACAAATTTGCTATTAAATATGTAGACTATTATAAATTTGTTTAACGAAGTTAATTTACAATTGACTGACGGAATTTGAGGAGTCAAAACTTAGAAAGTAACATTTTCATTAAAGAAAAAAAACGTTTTAATGATTCTGCTCTTCAGTAATATTTCTTTTAGATTTTAGTAATTCACATTCCCTTAGATTATTAAGTTAATATAGTTTTCTTGTACTCTTTTTCTCTTATTATCTATACAGAGAATTTCCCAGTTTCTCATTACATAGAATGTTAGCCATTTGGTTTTGAAGCTACTAATAATCTACCTTAAAACTTCCGAAGTCAGTGTTACAAAAACCAAGATCTTTCATTGTTATCTGAACATGATTTACTCATTTCTAGATAGGTTTCATAATTAACCATTATTAACGATTAGACCTGACAAGCAATACATCAACTTTAAAGATATCATTGCAAATAATAACGGAGAATATTTCGGAAATCACCAAGTATGAGTAACACTTAACAATTTATTTTTTGAAAAATGATATTCATGTCGAATTGGAAACTTACTAAAATTTCGTTCCCAGTGGAGTTATCATTGAGGAGGGTATATCCTCTATACTGATGGCCAGGAATATTTTCTGAGTACACACTATGAAGAAGGGCATTGAAATCATCGTCCACTGCTCTGCTTCTAACCTGAAAAGTAAAATAAACGATTATGGCATACGTTATTTTTAAAACTTATCATATTGGTTAAGTAATGGAAGTGCGAAACTGTATATAATAAAATTTTTATCTTGATTTGTTTTGCCAAGGTGTTGTTACATTCCCCCCGTAATTTAAGAAAATTTTCAAAATTTCTTCTTCCAAATTTTTCTTTTTCCTTATCTCTACCTTTTTCTTAAAATAGTTATTTACATTAAAAAAAAATACCTGATTCAAAAAATGATCAACCGCGTCTTTTGTCCTTCCAGAAACTGTGATTAGACGAGGTAAACCATCTTGAGATGTTGGTGCCTTTCCTTTCGGATTCGATCGAATAATCACGTGAGCATTTGCACCACCAAATCCAAAAGAGTTTATCGCTACAATACCTCCGTTCCACGGTTGCTTCTTTGTAACGACCTGGAAATATACAAGATTCAGTTAAACACAATGTAAGAATTTCCAGTTAAGCAATTGCTTACCAATTGATAAGATAAATATGTCATTCTAAAGCATGAGTTAGAAAGAAATGCAACTTTGAATACTTAAATTATTCCTCTGTAGACACGCATCTTGTTTTTAAACCACTCAGGATGATTAGATGCTAAGTTTGGATGACTTAAGGAAATGAATATGATGACCTTCCTAAACCCATATTATTCATTAATTAAGGGATTTTGTGATTTGTATACTTTCACTGGGCTAAACCTCACCAAACGTGTCTGAAATTTGTAACTGTATCTACTAAGAAGGTGCAAACATAAAGCACAGAATTTTTGCCGAAAATACATCAAACATCACAAAACTTGTGTAAATATAAACCAGCGGTACACTTGCCCATGCCATACAGCCACCTATTGATAGTGCTGATAGGTCTCACAGTGCGCAGTATATCGTCGCTTCGTATTGTAACACATGCCACACAGCATATCAACATGCTGGCAACAATTGCGTCCAGGAAAGCTTGAAGCAATGCATTCCACTCCTGCAGCAAGGCTTCTTGAAGATCCTGGACAAATTTTGGACAAGAGTGGTGGCACGAGACACTCCTCCCAAGAGCATCCCAATGATATTTTATAGGGTTTAAGTCCAAGAAGCGGGCTGGCTAGTCCATTCGCTGGAACTTTGGTACTTTGGAAAATAGAACATACTCTTCCAGGATGACGTCGCAATACATCTGGGCTGTGATGACACAGCGATTGAACACCTGAAGTGGTATGCGAGCACCTAACGTTATGCCTTTCCACACACCATCACGTTACCACCTTCATACCGGTCGTGTTCGAAGACGTTGGATGGGCTTAAACTAGTCTCGGGATCACGTCGGATCAGGACACGTTTGGAGTTCCTGTCGAGACTAAAGTGGGACTCATTGGAGAACATTATATACCTCTACTATTCCTGTATACATACACCGTGGTCTCTACATCACCTTACACGAAGTTCCCTGTGATCCACTGTCAAAGGAAGCATCGCACAGGCCTCCGAGCCTCCCGGTTCATAAAGGTCTCCATGTCTCGATACCCCGCAGCTGTGGCTACTGCAAAATCTCTAGCGAGCTTTCCTGTTGTGTTTCACCTCCGATGCCTGTAGCTAATGGACAGATAAAAATCGGAATTTGCATCATCTGGGACACCTCCACCTAAGACACACCGACTTCCAGTCACTCAAGCACCCAATCTCCCTTTGATGAGTATGGTACATCATGATTGCTCTTTTTAACCGTCTGCACACTTGAGAGCACCTCACGACTCGCACCCACACACTTTGCGCAGCAGTCTGCACAAACTCGTTACGTTACATATTTTGTGGTGTGTGATTTGTTTCCTTCCGCAACAGTGCAGACTGCCACCTTCTGCCACCCTTGTGTTTAATGTTTACATCAGTACAGTTGATACAGTTAGAGATTTCAGGAACGTCTGATAGCATCAAGAAGAAACAGAAGAAAAGGAAAATACAATTACCTGAAGTCTACCATCTGCCAAAGCTGGTATGTTGGGATTAGGTTGAGTAAAATGTAGGTTAGGTGGAATTGTTCCCGTTTCCATGGCTATTAGAACTTTGGCAATGGAGCACAACCCAGATGCAGGTTCTGAATGACCCATGTTACTCTTAACTGTTCCAATAAGTAAAGGAGAAGTCCTGTTTTTGCACAATAAGTCAGCCACAGCATTTATTTCTTGTGGATCTCCAGCCTAGAAAGAGAAAAGCTTATTAATAAAAGAAAATAGGTTTAGTTTGATGATACTTCTTGAAAGGAAATTATAAAACAATTTTTAATATTTATTGCTCTTATAAAATCTTGAGCTTTAATTAGGAGTGTTCGGAGTTCTGAAATTCCGGAATTCAAATCCGATTTTGAAATCGGAACTGAATCTCTGAAAGTTACTGAAGTTGGTACGTTAGAATTTCAGAATTCTGGAAGGCGAAATTTTTTAATGTTAGAATCTCAGATGACAATTTTGGAATTGGATCGTTCAATCTTTACTTATCTGCTGGGTGTCAATATATTAGGTATAGGACATCTGCTTAAGTTTATTTATTAATATGAGGGAGGGAAGTCTAAAATGACTTAAAATGAGCTGACGTAATATTCAACACAGAGCGATACATTGGTACAAAATTCAAGTTAAACTATCTAAAACAAGTATATTGAAAACTTGTACAATCAAACAAGCACTCCCGCATATCGAAAACGGCGTGCGGCCATATTGCCACAAAATTTTGTATCTTCTAAATGCCAATTTTATGTGACAGTCTATTTCTGTATCATCATAATGACAGCAATCCATCTACATGTTTTGTAAAGACCTGTAAACTCTATGACGCACACATACATAATGAAAAATTACTGCTACGATCAAATGGTGAGAGGAAACAAACCGTAAAGCTACATTTCGTCTCTGCTAACATGATAGAATGAATATGTAACTTTCCAAATAATTTTAAAATAATTCAGCTTCTATATTCGTCTATTTCATATGTAATTACCCAGGAGGCATATACATACTAGGGAAAACATGAAGGCAAGTTAGTAGTAAAAACAAATAAAATAATCAACATATCAAAGTGAACATATACTAAAACACATATATAATATCTACTTGTATTTGTTGATAGCAAAATATACATAATTAGTGTGCAAAAATATCGCTTTTGTCCGACAACTTGGTAATTCTGACAAAATAAAGGAGTTGAAAAAACATGTGTGTGAATGTTCTCGTAATGTTGCAGGGATTCTGCCAGATCCACGAATGAGCTGGTAGAAGGTTGATGACGTCTTCTGATAGTGAACTGTTGAGTCTCCTTGGAAAGTTAATTTCTGACGTTGGATATTAGAGGACCGGAAGAAATAAGCAGCATATTGAAAAGATTTTTCGCTCGTCACAATTCTGGATAGTTTTCTAGTGTTCCCTTCTCGGACTTCCTTTAAGATTTTTGTTCCTGGCTTCTTAAGTCTCCTTCGATAACTAGTACCTTGTAATGAGAGCATTTGAAATAGCCCTTGAATAAATATTTTGTGGACACTAGACGGCGTGTAGAACCACGAATACAGCTGTACAAACAATCTGTCCATTTCCACTGCGTACGTGTCGAACACATCCGAATTGATGTCACATATATGAAATATAGCATGCATATGACGGAGAAACGTTTTATGAGATGCTAGTGATATCTGCAGAACTG
>JAGDQP010023632.1:0-28921 GCA_022664845.1 Lepisma saccharinum | reverse complement strand
GATGACGGCCTACACAACACACGGGAAAACCACATCGGGGAAGCGGAACAGTGGGCGGAAGAAAAGCATTAGTGACAGAGCACGCCGGGTATTAAAGCGCATTGTCACGCGGAACCGTCGTGCCACTGCGGCGCAAGTGACGGAGGAACTCAATCAGCACCTCCCCCAACCTGTTTCGACAATCACAGTCCGCCGCGAATTACATGACATGAACTTACGGTGTCGTGTTGCACGGGCCAAACCTATCATCAGGGACCAGAACGCTTTAGCACGCCGCAAATGGTGCCGCGACCATGCAACTTGGACCGTTGACGACTGGAAACGTGTGGTATGGTCGGATGAGTCACCATTCACCCTATTCCAAACCACGGGCCGTGTTTATGTGTGGAGAACGCCCAAAGAAGCGTATGATCTGCAGTGTCTCCGCCCAACTGTGAAACATGGCGGCGGCACGGTGATGCTGTGAGCCGCAATATCATGGTTTTCATTGAGTCCTGTGGTCACACTTCGCGGACGCATCACTGCCAACGATTATGTCGCAATTTTAGGAGACCACTTGCATCCTATGGTCCGGATGTTGTTCCCGGACAATGACGCCATATTCCAGGATGATAATGCACCCATTCACAAAGCTGGAGTTGTTGCAGCGTGGTTTGAGGAACATCGGGATGAAGTTCAACACCTCCCCTGGCCCGCCCAATCCCCAGATCTCAACATAATTGAACATCTGTGGTCCATCTTGGAAACACGACTCCGGCGACGATTTCTACCTCCATTTTCTCTCACAGAACTGGCCGATGCCCTGCACGAGGAATGGTGTAATATTCCACTTGCTACCATTCACGACCTCTATGCCTCCATCCCACGTCGCATCAAGGCTGTTCTGAAGGCGAAAAGTGGCCCGACACCATATTAATCTGGTAAGTTGCACTTTCGTTCAGGTGTTTCCATTATTTTGATAAGCATCTGTATATATATATACATATATATACCAGTACAGTCAATAAATTCGTGGACTGGCACCAGTAGAACAAAAATGTCGTGATGGTTACTGTTCTCGGCGTAAACGTCCACACATACAGAGACACTTACACAGATCCAAACTGACCTTCAATATATTCACCGTTGGCAGCGATGCATATCTGCCAACGTTCGTAGAGCCATTGAAAACTTGTTTGAACATTTTGGCGTTAGCAGACATCTTTCGTAGGGCATCCTTTGTGGCAGTGGTGCTCTCCTCGGGAGAATGCAAGCGACGTCCGGGTAACTTAGCTTTTAAGCGGGGAAAGAGATCGAAATCACATGGTGCGAGATCAGGTGAGTACGGAGGATATGGCAAAACGGTGATCTGCTGCCTTGCCAGCTCCACCTGAACAAGGACAGAGCGATATGCAGGAGCGTTCTCTAACAGCAATATGAAGTTCTTCCTGCGAGAAGGTTCAGGACGCGTACGGCGTATTGACTCGCGTAGGCGGCGAAGGATCTCCTTGTAGCGATTCTTGTTGACAGTTGCTCCTTGTGGGATAAATTCCATGTGGACAATTCTCTGCGAGTCGAAAAACAGTTCAAGCATCACTTTCCCTTGTGACCTGTCTTGTCTCGGTTTTATGCTTTTTCGAGATGATGGCGATTTCCAGGTGGCTGCTTGTCTCCTTAGTTGTGGATCGTACAGGACACACCATGATTTATCTCCTTTTATTATCCGGTTCAGGAATGTTTCATCAGCGTCAGCACTACTGATCAGGTCACCGCAAATGGTTGTCTGCTCTTCACGTTGGTATTCTGTCAGATTGCGTGGCACACTGTGCAGTGTGACACGCGACATGTTTATGTCATCCGCCAGTATTGTGTGACACGTACCATAGCTGATCCTTACTGCTGCTGCGATGTCGTCTACCGACTGAGAACGGTTAGTGCACACCACCATTGTAAACTCTTCTATCTTGCGTTTAGTTCACACTGTTGTTGGCCGACCAGAACGTTCATAATCCTCTAAACTGTTTCTCCCCTCCGCTAAACGTTGGTGACACTTAAACACAGCATTGCGACCAAGATATTGTCACCGTACAGTTGCCTGATCCTCTGCAACGTTTCTGTTCCGAATTTGCCTAGTTTTTGGCAGAACTTGATGTTTGCACGTTGCTCAGCCTGCGAGATTTTCCAAGTCCGCCGTGGCGCATTCATCTCCTTTCACAATAGAGACAGTACGTCTCATAAGAATAACATGATTTCTGATGAGAATAACAAGATACCTAACCGGGTGTATGGTCGCAAAATCCGACTATTGCTGAAAACATATGTCAAGTTTGAAGTTTGAATTTAATACAATTTAACGGGCACTACTTCATTCTTTTCTACAACAGTCACTCATATTGGATAACAAAATATCAAATAACAATGCTCACTCATCAATTTGTCGATCCAAACTTAATTTTCATACGAAGAAGATTATTTTCAAACAGTTTCAGTTAATGTATCTAAATACTACATTAAATCAGAATTAACATGAATTAAATACCAAAATACAATCTGTAAACACATAACATCAAAACACTACAATTAATCAAGTTTGGTTCATCAACCAACATTTTTAGAAATTTTCTGAATCTAATTTTCAAATTAAGAAAACGCTCTCAACATATAGTCATGTAAATAGAACAAGGTTTCATCTTCAAATAATCAAGTTTAATATCCCCCTAACGAGTGATTTTTTTGGAAATCAAATATCTTAAGCAGGGGGTAGTGAAACTGTGGTACGGTAGGAACTCCCATTCAAAAACAATAAAAGCCACATTTCTAGTTATAGCACTGACTACAGAACATATAAACGGCCGAAAAGTTATTACTTTCTTCTTAGCCGAATCACAGAATTATCTCAAATGATCGAAACGTGTGTCTGTCATTCTGTGTTTTCTTGCTTTAGCTCCAGATGGTTGGTACCATAGATTTTGGTGTCAATTCCCAGCCCCGTAGATACAATTTGGTGCTTATTTTCTAATAGGAGGAACTGGTTTTGAGATACAGAGCCGGTCATGGTCCAAAACCGATCATTTGTATGAAGACTATGCAATTTCTTTAAAAGGCAGCCTTACAAAATAAGTGTTATCAGAACAAAATCCCTTAAGTGGTAAAGGACGAAGGACACAAGAATACAGCTCACAAAAGAAGAGATATCTATTTCACGAGTGTCTTTCTTTCTGTCACTATGGCGGAAGGGAGGATACAAACTCTCTTAATTTTATATAAAAAACAACACTTTCGCCATAGTGACACAAAGAAAGTCACTCGCAAAATGGATATAACTTATTTTTTTAGTAGAATTCTTGCGTCACTCTTCCGGTTATCCCGAATGTTTTTTATTGTACTATTCGTTTATTGCAATAAGTATTCTACTTGTTACCTTGCATCATTTGAATCATAAACAAAAGACCATAAGCAATTCTCCAAGCGTTATGACTATTTTCTTAATTACGACCACGCTTTGGCAGTCTGTCTCACAATGTGGTGTGTGCAAAAAGCAAAACTTAGGTACAAGGCAATGCAGAACGAATGCAGCATGTTTTTCTTTTAAAGCACAACTTAGGGGGATGCCATAAACTCCCCAGCGAATACATATACTTATAAATTTTAAATCGTGCAAACCTCGAACCTTAGGTGCAAAACGATAAAAAAACTATTGCAATAGTAATTTGTTAAATCTGGTGAAGTGGGGCGACCAAGTGAATAGACCATTTGTTTTCTTTTAATCATTCTCTTATTGTAAAATCCATAATTTAACAAATACTTCCGGATACTTTATTTTACAGTAACTATAACTTTATAAAATTATATGAATGCTTTGTTATTTATCTTCAAATTAATTATTAGAAGAAACCGGTTAATTATTAAACGGATATATAACTAGCATTTCCGCCATTACTGAGAGTCAATGTATAGAAATGAGTAGAAAGATTCACAGAAAAATTAGGTATTGACCATGCTGACATTCTTTCTCGCGCCAAATATACAAATGTTTGTTTGAATAATATTCTTGTAAATTTTGTAGTCGTTCGTAGCACTACGAAATTTATTATTATTTTATTAGTTGGATTATATAAATGCTGTCAGGATCTGAGCATTCGATACCTAAAGGTCAAATTAAAATTCAATTTCAAATGAACATGTTATCGTTTTCAGTCCATTAAACTTGATGCCGTTATTTTCAAAATCGTATTCCTTATTGCCAAATATATTTATTTACGCGAATTTGTTTACTTGGCTAATCATAATCGCATTAATATAAATAGGAAATTTACAGAATGATTGGATATTTTCTCTATTAGATAGCCCATTCTTTATTACCAGTATTATTTTTATTTGTAAATGAATCGTTTATATAAACATAACTACCAATAAAAGAAATATAAAAGGTCTACATCAAGTTATCTATTTACTGTACACGCTTTTGCTTTCGGAAGAAATATGATAATGTGAAAAAGTAAACGTTCCTCTCAAAGATAATATTTGGAGATCCACGACAAATAAATTAGTAAGATAAAATATATAAATATCAATTAGGAGCAGTACAAAAACATACAGATATATAATGTTCTTTTCAGTTAAGATAATTCTTTAAGAATCTCTAATAGGATTTTGATTTTCCCTCATACATCATGTTTGCCTAATGATTACTTATTTACTGATAGATGTAAATCGTTATTCTTGTTTTTCAAAATGCTGTTTTGGTAACGCTGCTAATTTAATTTTAAGTTTTTAACTTCTTAGGAGAAGTTAAGGGAGAGAAGTATATACATATATTTATATATATAAATATATAGTCTATATCTGGTTGTATGTAATATTTTACACTTGAAACCTCTAGACGACAGGTAAGTACTTGCAACGCTCTTGCTCGTTTATATTTAAAGCTTGATTATTTAGATTGGCCTTCAGTGTACCAACGTTACTTGACTTATACTTGCCAGTTTTAGTTTTCTTTTAACAAAGTACATATACGATGGAGGCACATAGGTAATGTAATCTCAGTGTTTATCCTGCTCTGACTCCGTACATAGGTAATGTAATTAAGACAGTGTTTATCCTGCTCTGACTGACTATAGTCTTAGTAGGCAGAATGTTGTGAAAGAAAATGGAAGAAAACAATACAAATTCTTTATTATACCATTTACGATTTACATTTGAAATTCATTACTCATAATGATATTATCCTTGGATCAAGTTCTCCTCAAGTTAATGTCAACTTAATTTTATCTTCATCTTCTTTGTTTCAACGTTGTACGAAGGCGAAAATAATGAATTTGATCCCTGGTAATTATTTCTTTTAAAAGTAGTTTCTGAATAATGTAACGTTCTCTAATCGAATGTTGACTAATTACAAGCAAGTTGTAATTTTTGTAATCCTGGCAGAGTTAAAACGGGTTACAAGGCCAATCATTTCATTCGAAAATAAAGTTTCGGTATGGTTGTCTGACTTATGCTTAGCCCTGACTCTGAGACCTGGAAGGCAAATCAGTGCTTTCAATTTTTTTTTCATAACATACACATATACGTGTAAAGTGTAAATAGTGTTTCCTTCAGAGGTGACGAGAAATAGAGGTTTTACCCCTAGAGTATCAGAAATTCGACTCCGCAAAGTTACTCACAATAGTAATAACATACGCAAATAGTCTCGTATGACCGGAAAGAACAAAAATACTCTTCGTAAGATGTAATTCTCTCCTCCCTCTTTGAGAGTAAATACCCAGAGGATTTTCGTTCTGAAGCATTAAATCAAACACACGCATTAAAATATTTGAAAACTCAGTAA
Organism: Lepisma saccharinum; assembly: GCA_022664845.1. Taxonomy (NCBI): domain Eukaryota; kingdom Metazoa; phylum Arthropoda; class Insecta; order Zygentoma; family Lepismatidae; genus Lepisma; species Lepisma saccharinum. Next base: position 23,115 of record JAGDQP010023632.1, on the reverse strand, counting down.
ATTACGTTCCTGTAACTAACATTCATGATAATGGCAAATCTTCAAAGGGATCACCGGGTAAATTGGACTTAGGTTTGATCATCGGGTTCCCAGCTCAGAGTCAATCTGGTCGTTTGGGTTCGGATTAGATGACAGGGTCTGACGCGTTATTCAGACAAGGGCCGAATCAATCGTGTCAATGAGATACAATTTTGGACCGGGTAACCAAAAGTGAACATAGGTCAATGTATCAGTAGATCCCCATGTGCCTAATGTCAAATATTATTTTGAGATTATGTCATGCAATGTATGAAAGTAGATAATATTTTGTAAAAAGTAATTCAATGATGATTTTTAGAGGCTAGACCTTAAACAAAAGAAGGCAGAGAAAGAGAAATTGAGAGAGATGTTAGAAACAAGACGTAAGCTGACATCGTGCTGCAACTAAACATTTAAATTATTTGAAACTATATGTGACGAAACAAGAATGATTTTATTCTTGTATACAAAAGGTGTTGTACAAATGTGAATTGAATTGCATTTTTTGAACCAAGCGGCTGTAGCTCAGCTAGTAACGCGTTAATTTAGAATACGGAATGTCCTGGGAACAAACCCAATGGTTGCTCATCCTGACAGGTTTTTCAAGGTCTTTTCATTAGTTAGACAATATACATAGTGTGAATGTTACTACAAAGTAGGCTCTACCTTAGTGCATCCTCTTCCCCTCCTTATTCCGGTCAAGGCCTGAGATGTCGTAAATAAATTCAATTCTATTTATGAATTTTAGTTATCATTGGCGCAAGCCAGGTAGGATAGGCATGAAAATATAGGAAGAAATTCGGCCAAGGTCTGAAAATACCATCTCTGCATTAGTCTGACATGACTAAAGAGAAACATGTAAAACCTCAGGTAGGAAACTTGTGCGCTGAACTGCATCCTTCCAAATATGAAGCAGCAGCACTATCAGTGGAGCTACGGCCGCTTACAACTGAGGACTTCTCAAAAGTTTTTTAGGAAAAAAAAATCTTTGGATAAATGTACAGTGTGACAAAAATATACATTTTCCTATAGTAATTAATTTGTTATTAGATACATAAGAAATTCAACACTTCGGCTCAAGTATCCACAATCAAATGCAATTTGAAAAACTAACAGGTTGATATATGTCAGTGGATTTATTACTTGACCTAAAGCAAATTCCTTTACACCTTGACTTTCATCCTTTCTATATGGCATTACAGAGCGGCAATAGCTTAGTTGGTAGAATATCAACATGTCCTGGGTTCGAGTCCAACGCCTGGTATTCTAACTGAGGATTTCTTCCTCCGTCACACTAGACATATGCCGAGATGGCACCTTCAATTGAGTCTCTGGTCTACTTGTTCCAACATCTTTTGCCGTACCCTATCCGGGCCTGAGCTACTGATGCCTAAAGTCAAAACAAATTCAAATTCAAATTCAAATTGTGCCTTGTTCCTGAAAATTATTTACAATATATCGCATAGTCGTTATCACTTATCACATTGAAAGATTAAAGTGACTAACCATTCATTAACGACATATTGAACTAGGACAAGTTGAATTGAACCTTTTTAAAGGACTTTGGGAAATTTTGGCTCAGGTGGAATGAATGATGATAATGAGAGAATTGGTGGAATTAAGAAAGTGGGAAGAAACAGGTGTATCTCGAGAAAACTTATGAACACGGTACCGTATTTGTTCACCACAAAGCTCACATGACGCTAAACGTGATTGATCCGGCGATCTCACGTACTTGTATCAGGTCGAGTATTAAGGTCCTGGACACATATCAATATGTTACAATTTCAAGTGGCAATTCATTGTTATTGGTTGGGTTGTAGTGTTGTGTTGCTTCTGTATCTCATAACCCGATAATAGCCGTATGGAAATTAGTCTTCTTTTCCTGGGACACTCTGTCTAAATTCAGCGGAGGAATAAAAGCTAAGAGAAGATATATAGGAATCATGAAAAATGAAGGGCACTGATAAAATAATATAGCTATTGCCTGTTTGTGCTTTTGTAAACATAAACTGCTTAGTTTTGCATGCGTGCCTATATTTTAAAACTTCGTATACCTATATCATCGTGTGCGCAGTCTGTCACTATGTCCAGTCGTTTCCTTGGGGAATGACGGGGATAAGAAGATTCGAGGAGGTCCGGGAATTATCAGATTGGTTCTTATAAGTCGTTGCTCTTATTGTTGACAACCATGAATACGACAGAAAACGAATCAGGTGCGAATGTTAGATAAATACACCAAAACCACTCAAAATATTCAGGATATAGAACTTAAAATTCAGCTTAGAATATTCGAATGGGGATGATAAATTTTCCTGAAATGTTTGGGGTTGCAAGGTTGGATTTTTGCCAGTTTACTCAGTAGATAATGTGTAACTCAGGTTCGTGACAAAATATTGTAAATAGACAATTGTTTGCACAATTTGGCTTCACACGTAACAAAGGAAAGTAGGAGATCAGAAAACTAAATTTTCATAACCAATCTGTATATATATATATATATAAAGGTACCCGGCCAACACAGGAAGCAACTACACCCGATTAAATGGTTAGTGGCGGAGCATCTATTAAAATATGCAATCTTCAGTCGATAGGGAATGGACTTAATACTCGGTAGTTGGCGAGATCGTTTACTACGCAATTACAGCTAACAGGATAGGCGGACAGAATGTAAATATCTAAATATGAAGAATTTACTCGGAAATAGAAAAAAACAAGTTTTGATTCGGAACTAGAGAAATACAATAATCTGGAGGAAGGATGTGCAAAATAGTGAATTACAAACGTTAGAGCAATTAGTGTTCGAGTTACAACAATCCATACAACATTTTAACACGAATCATAACCTACTATGTTGAAGGATCAATTCCAGGCTGATTCCAGTTATAAGAATCACTAAGAATAAAGACTAAGGAAACACTGACTCGGGTAAAAAGTCAGTGGCGGAACAAGTCATATCAGATCCTTTAGTATGAGAGTAGGTAGGACGCGAAGAGGACAAGTTAAGCAATGAAACGAAGCAGAAAGAAACCAAAAGGTGGATATAATTTCTGTAGATAGTGCTGGGGCTGCTGAAAAATATCAATGATATATTTCCAGAAGCACCAGCCATTATGAGTAGATCCTAATCTCTACTATTCAATACCAAAAGATTAATTTTAAATACAAACATTTTTTTTCAAGCACATTATTCGAGAGTTAATTAGCACAATATAATATACCTGTACGTGTAATCTTGTACACATTAAACTCTTACATGTATTAGTCGACATCAAGTTTGTTCCAAATCAAGTTCATAGGACAAATCACTGGAAAAGTAAAGCCTCCAATTTTTATAGCAATATCAGCAGTCGCCTTGCCTTTTAATTAAGAGGAGCGGAGATACATTCCAGAGATGGCAGTCTAACGGAACAAGGATATAAGTTCAGCATATGTAATATTTCCAATGCATTATAACTTACTTTTAAGCAATGACATGCATGTTAACATAGAAGCTGCTAATACATAAATTGACATGCAAACATGCAAAATACAATATTTCCATATATAGAATCTTGTTAGTCACTTTAGTACTGCATACTCCAAATACATGAAAATCCAAACGACGTTATAGATCAATAAAAATACGAATACAACATATTTTCATACAACATCATATGTGTACAATATAAACATCTAGCCGACAATGGACTTCAATACGATCAGCAAGAACAAAAGGAGAACAGTTGAACTTTAAATATTTAAAATCTGGAATGAAAACAACGTTTTCTTCTAGTTCTTAAATACGGCTTGGTTAAAGCTCGCATCCTTGTGCGCAGAAACCCTGCAATTCTCCTTCTAACTTATTTTCAGTTGATATACATATGTGTTATTTCGAACTAGATAGAATATTACGTGGTCTTAGATCAGGTTGCATATATTCTACATGTCCAGCTTCTATATCATCCATTGATGTAAATTCACCAGTATTGTAAGTAGCTATCTCCGCTGTGGGACACTGTTAAATTATGCGTCGTCCTTCTACATCTGTTTTTGTAGTCAAAGGTATTAGATTTATATTGTTTTATTCTTTAACTTTACACTGGGCTTAACAACAATATCTCCTTCCTCTGAGTCACCATTGCTGCTTATGTTTATCGATGTATCTAAGAATGATTCTTCCTTTCGAGAATCTCCAGATATACTAAAATTTTAGGTATTATATATCTACCTGATTAACTAAAATGTCAGTTGATGGTACCTCTTTGACCAAACTTAATGTCTCTTTCGAATCATCTAAAAGCAAGACCCCCATTTTATCATTCACTTCGCTACTAGACGTTTTAATATCTGCAATAATATCATTCTTTGAATTTTTTAAAATGACATTGTCCATCATGATACTGATTCTGAACCTCTATGTATAGAACTTAAAGTTGTAACTGGCATTTATTCTATTGATAAGGCTGCCTCAATGCTCTAATTCTTTAAACCTTCTAAATTTTTATTAGGTAATCCTTTTTTTCGATACTTCATTAAAGGATAAATCTTCTTTTGATACCCTCAATTAACGGTCGAAATTAAAATTCTGTATTCTTGTATTCATTTCACAAATTTGTGTTTGTTTTGCTATATCTTGTTTTAACGGAACTACTTTTCCTCCTACTCATTTCTAGTATGTCTATCGCCACTGCTTGCTATGTATCTTTTAATCATCAAGTCACTTTTACGTATATCATAATTAGTTATCAATTTTGGAGACGAGCTCTATGTCACTTTACTTGTATTAATTTTCACAGTCATCTTATCATTTGATGTTTTTATCTTCCCTAATTAAATATACGCACCGACTATGTTAATTTGCGTGAAACGTTGTTTCTTTCTTTCAGCCTGTTGAATCTACCTTACTTTTATTTTGGCTAAATTCGTTTTAAGCTCTATTTTCAAATTCTCAATACTCAAAACTTTCAATTTGATTTGTTCTTGTTTTGGCTTTGAAGCAAACGAGATTGTGTCATCAGGAAATAAAAAAACTGATTATGGTATTATCAAATAATTTTTATTTGAATTTATCCTATTTTAAGGTTTTGAACAATTCCTTCAGACCGCGAAAGGTAGTTTTCAAAAGATTAAATTTCTCTATCTCATCCCTTTTACAAACCTTGTTCTTTTCTCTCTCATGACGCCGCCTAATGACAAATAGCTCTGGAATCAGTGCTCATATGTACTGTATGTATCCTATGTATGTAACTATGTACTGTTTATATAGCGCATGTCTTAATAACCTTTTAGCTTTTAAAATATGTATGTCACAGTTAAATTTTAGTAATTGAATTTTATGAGACCTTTTCATTCCTTATCACTTGGGGTCGACACTCCCATAATTTCAACGAATCAGAGGAGAGTAAAACCTGATCTTAATTGCGGTAAAAATGATTGGATGTAAAGCTTTGAAACAAACACAAAAATTTAACTACAAAAAAGGCAGGCTCACGAGGAATTAAATAATGATAACGATCCTTCAGTGCAACTCTACTAAAAACAAATTCCACTGAAGTACCAAAGTAGTGGGATACCTTCCCGATAAGGTGTGGCACACTCTTGAGCACGGGTAAGTGCAGGAACTCTACGTGACAGGGACGCGACAAGCCGCTGCTGGTGCGCTGTAGAGATATGAATCCGCCCAGTCCTAACTGCCGTAAAATAACCGTGGTTGTTGCAGATGAAGCATCCTGAGCAAGGGATCCTGATCGCCCCTATGATATCCCACATGTGCTCGATATGGTTCATTTCCGGCGATCTAGGGGACAAATCTTAAGTTGGATGTTGCCAGAATAGTACCCAATCCAGTCGCGCACCATTGCGGCTCCTCAAGATTGCACATTGTCATCCTGTAAAATCCGATTTTTGGTAAGGTAAGTACTGGAGTGGATTGAACTGGAGGTCACATAGGAATGGATATTGTCACCAAGTAGCCTTGCCTAGCGCTGGCCGTTCCATTTCCTTTTCAACCCGACAACAGAAACAATCTCAATCCAGGGAAATGCGCCACACACCATGGTGGAGGCAGCACCAGCTGGCAGAGTGCCTTGTTCACGACTTTATCCATGGCTTCATGGGGTCAGCGCAAGAGTAGAACTCTACCATTCGCGCGTACCCATTGGAAATTTCACTCTTCTGACTACGCTACACGTTGTCAGTCCTCTAAATTCCATCATGCCCCAAGTATCCGCCGCCATTAGGTATCGATTAGTGACGACACACGTGTCGGTGATCTTCGATATGATGTGGAGACCAAATATCGCTTCACTGACCTCTGAGACACGGTCCTGGGACGTTCTGCATTGATTCCTGCTGTCGGAATACGCACTGTTGCTCTCTGTTTGCCCGGATCAGTCTACCCAGGTGTTGCCTTGCACTGTTATTTAGCACTGGTTGGCAGCCGCTGAATTGTCCTTCATAGATCGTAGTACATGTAATGCGGTACTTACGGTTCACTTTTGGCACTGTGGAAGTAGTAAACTTAAATGTCCGGAGGACTTAACGAAATCGCGTGCCCGATTTGTCTAGAACCAAATATCATTCCGTGCTCAAACGCCGATAATTCGCATCAGGTTACTATCAACACGGTACATGACGTTTTTCTGCACTAGCAGAAGCTCAACTCACCACACTCTAATCGCATCGGGCCGTTCGACTGGTTTGCTGCGATTTTACCGCGCCATCAACTAGTTACTTCTTGCTATGCCATGACTTTGGCACTATAGTGTATAATTCTTACGGTTAGAGAACTATTGTACATACTTATCATAAGGTCATAATTATATCTGAATTTTAATCATGACAAAATTGCATTGACCAATGTATATTCAGAACTGAATAATAATAGTTAATCAGTTTAGTGTAGCAAAAACATATCTTAATAATGGTACAACCTAAGTTCATTATATTAGAATAAGACCCAGTTTTAATTTCTAGCGATGTGCCATTGAAATAATTCAGAAATCATTATTATGAGAAATGTTTGTCCTGTTTCTTCCATTCTGGAACTACAGCTCATAATTAGGATAAGCACGTTGTTAGTTATTGAAGCTACACAAAATTATTTAAACGAAACTTTAAATAATTCGTGTTATTTTTCTCGATTTGATTTCCATCTATTTTCATAGTTGAAAACTACGTATAATGGTATCGTATTTCGTTGTAATGAGGAAATGTAATTTTCATAGAACTCATCTTAATGCCATCTTTGAGAGTATCCAGTCGAGGAATAAATTAGTGATTTATCCAGTAAATTTTAAAATTCTAAAGTTCATTAATGTGTTGTTTTTTTTTAACTATGACTCTACTCAAATAAGAAGTGCGGAGAATGTTCTTACACAGACGCGTGTGAACATCGGATCGTTTAAGGGAATTATAAATAAGCTAGATATAAGATGGCACCATTATACCATTATAAGGAAGTAATTTTATTCGAAGTTGAGCACAGTGTCTCGGTGTGAAATAGAGTTCAAAAAGCAAAATTTTCTTGTTTATTTTGATGACTAACATTTCTCTGAGAAGTTTGTCTGTAACGTGTTGTTTATTTTTTCTTTTTGAAACCAAAGTTCGGTTTCCGTTCAACCTCCAATTAAGTTCAAGGTTGACGCAAACTGAAGTTTTCAGTAAAATTCTTACTAAATACACTTCTATACAAACTGAGACTTTTTCTGTATTGCGTAAATGTTTGATTGAAATGTATGGTAATTTTTGTTGTAGAGATCTATTTATAAGCAAAACAAGGAAATTAAAAAAAAATGGAATCAAAATAATATATTTTCCAGATAATATTATGTCAAAACCCAATTCGATCTGCAAATTCGATCAAACAAATAAACACATTATTATACATAAATATTTTCCTTAGAACTAAACTATTGATCGATAACAATTTAATATGTTGTTTTGCTACAAGTTTCAACGGTTCTAAAGACACATATGAATGCCTACACCTTGTTGATGGTGATACGCTACTGAAATGATCCTATAGACGGTTCAAGAAAATTCGAAAGATTTCGCAATGTTTGTGAATCTACTTGAAATTAAAACTAAAAAGTAATAGGTTGTTAGTCATCACTAAACTTAGATCAAAATTAATAAAACGTGATGAAAATCATTTATTAATTGAGGAATTGCTGAGCATTTAATAGTATTTTAGGTTCTCTCCAGAGGCATTGAACAAAACATTTTGAATCTAAGACCTAGTTACTAAGATAGCCCATAATACGATACATCAACAGGTTACTCAGAAACGTAGGTTTCCAAGAACAATTAAAAATTGTCATGAACGTTGTATTAAGTACTGGAAAACTAAGTGGAATATTTTAAATACAACTAAATTAAGTTTGTATTTTATTCCAATATATTTTAAGATTTAATGATTCAACTTATATTCTTTTGCTCACATCTCGTCCATAGATTTGAGAAACAAATATGAAAACCTAAACGAAATAAATCCACCTGAAACCAGTTTTAGAATGAAATTAAAGAAAACTAGGTTTGAAAAATAATGAACTTCGATATATAAACATAAAACGAGTTATTATTCTTTATTTCTCATTTTTCTGCATTTACAAGAAATATAAAATGTTCTATATATAAATAATTTCGTCTGTTTCTAGTAAGAAACGACCGACCTTTCAATTTATTTAGTACATTGAAATCGCTATTGATAATATCAGTATCTGTTTAATGCTAGTAAAGAGAGGATGTCTTCCGCAACTCAAATACATGATTGCCTAAAGTAGTAGTTTAAGGATTTCGTCTTGCGTGTGGAAATACATTATGTTGGTAATTATAAAGTGTTTGTGAAACTTGCATAATTGATGTGCGTGAATCGGAATGTCCTCTGCGTATTAACTTCCTGAAAACCTGTTACTATACAGGGAATAATCCTAATTGTCATTTGTTATATCTTTAACATTATAATTTTATTTATACTTTATAAACACAGGTGAGTTTTGGCTTAGAATATAAAACTATGGCTAATCTGAAGAGACCCTTGATGTTAGCCACCATCGTCCTAATTACTTATGCTGTTTCTTGCACGAGCGACTCTTCTTGTGCGCGTCCTACTTACAGAAAAATAGAGTTGAGTCTTGCAAATCGGAAGAATGATACAGGACACTGGATTACTGATTTAGAAGCTGCTTTTAAAGGCGAGACTCCGAAAGATTGGAAATTCAATGTCGAAGGATTAGTCACTGAATGTGACGGCGATAGGGAAGTTCGTCTAAAGGCTAGAGTATCAGGTAAGGACTAGTGACGAAAAAAAATGGTAAAAGGCACATGTTTATCGTGTCATTTTCTTCATTCCGTTATTTTTACGTACTTCATTGTAATTATTATAGTTACAAGCTAAATTTTACAAGTTAAGTTACAAGTTTAATTTCAATTAAATTTTGCTATGACCAGTCGCATTGATTTTTGCTTTTCTTTTAATTTTACAATAAAGTTTTTTCGTTGATATTACCGTATAAGGAAGCTTTCGTTCTTCATCTTTCACTTCTTTCTTCAATCATATCTTCTGTTCAAAATTTCAGTACACAAACTATACTTAAGAAATGTCATAATCAGTTACTCCTCGACTTGTTGTTAGTAGAATTTTTCTATTCTCTCCACTCCATTACAAAAAGGGTGGCAACAAGCGAGAGAACGTACAAATATCTTGATATCAGTTTAAGAAAATTTCTTTCTATAGTTGTTTTTGACAGGTGATATATAAAAACATTCAATCTTTTTTTATTAAGATTTAAGTTAAAAATCTTAAGATAAGATGTTTAAATATTTTACATATAATAAAGAATTTACTACACATAATTTTACTACGAAGCTAAAATTTGAGTTCTTAACCAGAATGAACTTAACATGAAATTTAGTGCGTATACCGATAATATTAGTAAAACAATAGCTCCGTTTGAATGTCTGCACACAAAATATCAGAAATTTGGAGTTAGTTGTGTGGCGGGTAATAATCAAATTAATGGGTGTTACACTGGCATAGCATAATGTGAAAAAATGAGCTACTACCACCAGCATCCCTTAGCCTATTTAATGCCCAAAGCTCATCATAGTGGAAAAAACATTTGCTGATGTCTCTGAAGAGAAAAAATAATCCGTTATTTTCTGAGTTCCTAAGGGAGATAGTAAAGCTAACCACGAAGATAATCAGGAAGTGCAAAGCTGAAATAATAGGAAAAGTAAAGCAAGAATATGTAGAAGAACTTCATTAAGTAGATTGAAGTACAAATTACAAGAACATAACTTATCATTTTACAGTGCATATTATTCGATGAGGTTTAATTATGCAACGTTATAATGATCCGTAAGATTGCTCTCAAACATTTCGCAATCATGTGAAACTTAATGAAAATAACAAGTAAATCAAACTTGTGTCCATAGTTACCTCATCTATTTCTGATATAGAAATTGTAGGGTGCTTTGAATACATAGGTCAGTACTGGAAGAGCAACAGCTCCAAAGGAATTGTGATAAGGTGCATCCCAGCGAATAGTAAACATTGTCACGACAAAATGACACTTATTATTGTTGTAAGTGATAAGGTGTTTTGCATGTACAAGTATCCAATATCACATAAACATGTAGTTACCAGCTCTGAGTTGCATGATTCTGCTGCCAGATTGTTTGTTTAAGATGTGTGAAGGTTGTTATTGTAAGTTCCTTTTTTTATCGTACTGGCGATGGGTATCTCCACCAGGTAAAGGTGCTAAATGAATTTGGTTTACCAGTGCAAATAACCATTACAGTAAAGGTAACTGGCTAACAAATAGTTCAGCAGACAGAAAAATCCAAACTATTCCGTACGTAGGCCTTATGCATATTTCAATGAATACTTCGGAGTTAGTTTATCTTGATACGTCCATTACGTAATTACCCCCAAAGTTAAGGTGTTTCAAAACCAGTAGCTACTTTTCAACAATAGTTGACCAACTTCTAATATTTGTCAAGTGGGACAAGTTAATGCTGGCAAAGCATGAAAAAGTACGTTAAAGCGTAATGAACGTAACACCACAGGCTATATAGAGATATAGACAACGCAACAATGGCCCATTCTTTGAAACGATTGTTAAGAAAGCTTCTTATAATTTATCATATACATTGCTCTTGTTTGTATGGAAAGCTGGTATTAATACAAGAGAAAATGTATGCAAAAATTGCCAATCATAATTAAACAAACTTCACAGAACATTACAGATACGCGTAATTTTAATAATAATTTTGGTGCATAACTTTCAGATAGTAAAAGGACTTAATAAATTTGATTTTATTTTGTTGTAAGGTCTTGTTATACTTGATTTCATTTTGTAGTTCTTATCAGATCAATCTGCATTTCAGTAGTTCTATGTTATTACATTACTTTATCAAGGTATTTTGCAAATTAACTTTTACATATAAGTATAAAATATGTCAGTGAGGCACTTCACCGTGCCATAATCCATTGTCGTTTCTAGGTTGACATATGCCATAATTTATATTTTCATACTTTTATATCGAACTTTGCATTATATTTTTGTGAGCGCAACAATGTTGCCCTAACTAAATGATCTTTAGCACATTTTCACAACGCGAGGTTGGTTACGCAGTTTTCTCCCCCTAGCAGAGGGAAGCATGACAGGACGCTAAATGACACACGAAGAAACATAGGAAAAACAAATGAATGATTTGGGAGGTGAAACCAATGGACTTGAATATATGATTACAACTGACAACCTCCTTAATATTTCTGGGAGAATGAAGGTTGGTATCTTCATATTATTATTAGTTTGTGTTCCGAGTGAGTTGCGTTGCCTGTAATAGAAGTCGCTATAAGACAGTTATTTCTTCAATTTGTGTCAAAGTCCAGATGTAGATATTTGTTGTGGAGAACATTTAACGTGTGTCAAGTGAATATTAAAAGATTGTGTTAAATATTAGCGCAGTAATTACACATTGCCGTGCCTGAGAACGCCACAAGAAGTTATTTTCCAAGACACATATTAAAGCGAAATTTCTAATATACGTTAAGCTCAACCCAGGAAATATTTTGTTGGTTAACCGGGTGCTTGATAATTTATTATAATGTTTTAAGTACGTCGATGCATGAAAGCTGGACCATACATTAGAGAGTTATATACACATTGTGGGCACGTGTATAAAGCTAATTCTGGTATCTATCGTTGCTAAAATAAACGTAATATTAATAAAAATACGTTCAACGTATTTATTAGCAATACGGACCACATTGGTCCTAGAACACCATAAGTTGAACATGAAAGTCAATTATATGTAAATCATAACTTAGTACATTTGGGTGAAAGTTGAAAATATATACTGCATTTACATTCGACGTGTTATTACCAGTGCTCATTTTTGCCCCCTCTCACGGAATCAATATTAATATTACTTACACCTAAGTATATCATGCCAGCTGTTATAATGAAAGTTAATCACATACATATGATAATGTAGCCAGTATAATATAAAGTAAAAAAAAAATTGGCAAATTACTAATTCGACGATGATATTTGTATACACTTTGTCTATTGTGTACAGTTGATTACATTTGCAGCAGTGCTAAGCAAAATCTGTCTATTTCAAGCAAGGAAGAAATACACTGAAAAAAAGTACTAGGAAATAAAACCATAACAACAGTAACCGATTAGCAGTTGTTTTTAGTATTTTAAAAATAAGTTCATATTTGCTGTACGCACTTTATTTTTTATCTTATTATTTCATCATAATCGACATATATTAGAATATTAGGTTACGAAGTTCTAGCACGACGCAGTAGTATATAGGGCTGCCAACCTTCTTGTTTTTATTGGACATGTTAGGTTTTTGATCTCTCAATTAATATCGGACAGCACTTGAAATTTTCTTGAAAATATTCCGACATTTTAAAAATCAAATTAGAAAGATGTTATTACACTTGGGCATGCATAATTTTTGCTATTTACGGTGAACTCGATGGCCACGAATAGTACATATTTCGCTATTTAACCTTCCAGACTGCAAAGGCACACTGGGTGCGCCTTTACGTACATTTGTTGTGTAAAAACTTCGTGCCCAACAGGCTACGGTCTTGGGGCCCTGATCTTTTTTTGAATGGAATATATACTATTATGGTACGAGGTTGTGTACTTGAAGCTCCTATGTTTCCGCCTATTACTCGCTTTCTTGTCGGTCTGTTCGGTACAAATTTTGCAATCGAATTTAAAATAACTTCCTGATGAGCCAGAGACTTGAAACTTTAAACATAGCTCAAAACTGGATGACAATGCAATATGAGCATATGCCATTTTGATAAAGTCACCTTCTTGGATTCAAAATGGCCGCCAAACCGATTGTTGTATTGAATACACTGCTTAAATGGTTAGCGCCAAAAAACGATATTTCGTATTAGGGTACATTATCACTAATATTTTACCAAAATATATTTCCACCATGGAGGCGCAGTCCACCAGAAAGTCTGATTATGATAAAGGGGACAAAGCCCCACCAAAACACCAAGTTGGGAGTGCAGCTCCCACGGAGGCAGATACGATCAATTGAACAGAAACTGAAATAAATCTAAAACATGACATATGTGTCTGTCATAGTTTCATCATGATGTTAAAAATCGATTGCAAAATTTCACACACACAAGATCAAAATCAGAAAATAAGTATTTTTTTTAAAGTAATATACCACGTTTCTAAAACGGATTAAAAGTATAACACAACTTCTCCTAACTAAATACAGATTTATAACACCATACAGATTCCTTACCCCAGAGATTTTCCTGAAAATTTGAGATTGTAAATTTTTAATAGCTATGGAAATATTTGTAAGATTTAAAATAGCTAATACAAAACCTCAGAGTATGTAATAATAAAACATGTTTTTCATTGGTGTTTTATTAACCCGGCATTGGGGTATTAAACACACAATAATAAATCTTCAGGGCATTAGCACACACTTGAACGTGCATGTCTTATCAAGTACAATATGATAAGCATATGAATGCAATTCTTTTAAATGTTGCACCAGTACACAGTTTGGTATTTAGAATATAGAATATCACAATGGAACGAAATAAAATACTGAAATACATAAGAACAAAAACTACTATACTACACATTAAAAGCCTTAAACTGGCATATACTCAAACCAGGATAAAATGTAGGAGAAGATGATGGAAGGTAATAGGCCAGCACCTAGTTTGTAGCTACGATTTCGATATTTACCTGGTGTGACTGAGGAGAATACCTGGAGAAACTTGTTAGGGTGAGTGGCCACTGGCACTTCAATTCAATTATCTCTGGTATCCCCAAGTCTAATGGTCTCATTTTTTCACAGTGGTTTGTTTGATGCTAACCAAAAGGTGCATCGTGCCATACTATCACATTGCACTTCACATCCATTTTCAGTGGTCAGTAGCACGGAACTCACTCAGAAAGTATAAAGAAAATCGATGTTACGCATATCAGGAAATAATTTATGCAACATCTGAATTAGTATGTTACTACGTACACCTAATTTACTGGGATATATTCTATATTCATACTGCAATCGAATATAGAATATATAGAATATCGAATATAGAATATATATCGAATCATATAAATATTGAGAGAAGCATGGTTCTTAATACCCCAGATATGGTGGTGTTAATTACCCCAACACGTGCATATACAATCTTTTTTATCATGTTTCATTGTTACCAAAGTTTTACCTAGCGCATTCTTGAAATTGCGAGAAAGCTTTGTAGTTGACATTAATATTAGTTACCTTTATCTATTTTTAATATTAATTTTGTCATCCTCAAAACTTTTCAAATTGATATTTTAGCTGAAGAAATTTCGTGTACCCAGGTTTTGTAACAATACACACAAACACACCATGTACTGCATTCTATCCAAAAAGGAAACACTTTTCTTCCCCTTTATGATCTATTGAAGACACCCATGAATCATGACATGTAACTTCAATTGGCTGCGTAAGATAGAATAAGATTGGTATTTAATACCACTGGTGTTATAACCCACTTTTGCCCTAAGCATTATGGGCTTCTGTCAAAGATGTTATTTTCTGCAAATTCAATTTGTCAGGCATTTATTAGGAAAGTCCTGCTTTTTTCGGAGTTTCGTCCTGCATATGAATATTTAAATTTGATAATCCTAATGGTATATGAGTCACAGTTTCAGCATTACTTTATTGAATTTTTTGGGTACCTAAACGTCAATATTCGCAACTTGCATTTAAAAATGAAACCTTATTTTGCATGCTATAGTACAGTTCAAATAGTTCATAATTCATTTTTATAGTAACATCTTTCTGGATGACACGGAAAGTCGCTTGCAGTATAGAATATTTAGAAAATTAGTCTCATATATGAAATAGGTTTGACAATTGAAACAGTAGGATAATTCTCTAATAACAAACCACGTTGACCAGAAATTATGATGCGTTTTTATAAAAAAAATATTTCTCAAGGAAACTTCATGTTTGTCAGATCATATGTTGTTAAAGAATATACTACAGATGTGTCATTATTAGCTCATCTCTGGTTATCATAGAGTATGTTAAGCATTGTAACATTTATTGTATGCATAAATCTTTAATATAAATAAAAGTAATTAACTACATGAATTTTGTATTAGTATTTGGAGTGTACGTATTGAAACTTAATAAATTATATCTGGCAGTAGAAATTTGCAAAGAACGTTTTGTAATAAATCTAGAATTATATTTTCTGGGCAACTTATCCACATACTACACAAAAATAATACGTAATGTTGTGCGTTATTTCTGTATTCTCTCGTACGACGGTGAAATTGAATATTGATTTAAAAGTGGTATTGTCTAATTAATTTATCTTCCAGAAAATGTTAAAGGAATAAATTGCAGCATTGTAGTACTCTTTGAGATTTCGTTGTTTTTACCATCGACTACGCATCTTGCCAAAGACAGATGAGCCCTTTCTGTTCATTTCAGCGTAGGTGTTATGCTATTTGTATTGTCTAGCCTATGACTGACTACCTCACTTTTCTATTTGTTGCGGTGCTTCTTCGATAGAAGGAAGACACAAGATAGGCAGTGTCCGAACAGTTAAACCGAACCCAGCTAGGTGCTGAGACGAACGTAAAGACTTGGTGTTATAAATATTACAGCGTAAGTGAGATGTATATATGCATCTGTTAATTTCTAAGATGCTGAAAAGATTGATGGATGTGTATCTTTAAGTTGTTGTTAGTACAACTGATACAATTCTTCATTACGATATAAAACATATTTGTGGCTGTATCAATTTAACTGTACATTGTGAATACTATGTTCTTATGGAAGCATTAGAAAATTCCAAATTCAGTGGTAGAAGAAAAGATATAATATATATATATATATAATAAAGTGAAGGAGAAGCTAGCACCAACTTTAGAGACTTAAAATAACTTCTAATGTACTTTACACGAAATTATCCTATGAACACTATTTTGAAACAAATATTCCTCAAAAAGAGAAATAATTACAAGAATCAACTGTTATTCATACGTTTTTGCAGAACACCTTTTTATACATTTAAACTTTTTTTTTTCTAAACATAGAGTTTATAAGCATGAGATTTTTACAATTTGTTGAAACATTCAACTATACTACCATGTTCAAAGTTCTTGTTAAGGTAACCATCAATTAATTCATAACAACACCACTGAACTTTTCCAGAAAAGATATAAACATAGACTTCCTGAACATATCAAATGCAAGTCCCGGGGATTGAGGTTGTGAAGAGTAACAAGTATTTCGTTTTTAATATTCAATTAACAGAAGTCACTTTTGCTTCGCTTTTATCCTAGTTGCGAGTTCGTGAGTTGTGACGTCTCCCTTCCAACTGCAGCGTACCAGCGCTATACTTCTCACTGAAGTCAAAAGCTCGGTTCGCCGAAAGGTTAGCATGCTCTGTCTCTCTGCTCCTGATCACTCATTCAAGTCTCTAACTCAACTAAAACCGTTTGTAGGAGCCCAATTTACCAACGACCTTAAACAATCGTCAAAGATCGTTTAGGACGGTTATGGCATTTAAAAAATTAATCAGTAATTGAACATCTCCTCAGAAATGATTAGTTCAATATGTATAGATTCTAGACGTTGTCGTGAGCATCTAAGAACAGGACTTATAGTTTTCTGTAAAAATGGTGCTATGTTTAATAAACTCCCACGAGGCTTGAGCTTATGTCTACAATCAAAGAAAGCAAGCATATTAACTTATTGGCCACCCACATCTAAACCATCAGCGAGAGATGTAGTGGTGGTCTGCTGTAGTCCTGAGTCTTTGAAACTCTAATTTGGGACTTTTAGTGTAAACGGGCAGCCTCTTAAAGCGCTCTTCCCAGAGGACTCAATTACTCTAACATAAGCGAAATTTCAGGTCAGGTTTTGATATGGACTGGTTGACAATTACCAAATAAATCATAGATTGAATTAGACAAATATGACGAAAGTACAAAGAGTACTTTCGTCGAGAGTAAACATTTTTCTTTCACTTATACTAATATTTCATTGTTTACTTTCTGAAATATTTTACTTTGCTTAGTTCCGCCACCTCGTCCAAAGGATTATGAATATTTTCCTGGAATTGGTTACTACAAGTTCCATACAGATTTAAGAACTTTCGATGAAGCGAAGTCCAATTGTGAGGAGGAGAATTCTCATTTAGCAATTTTGAACTCTGAAGATGAATCCCAAGTTCTGAAGGAGATGTTCCTCCGGCAGCCCAAAGGAGTTGATTGGGCGTTTGTTGGTTTCCATGACAGATATGACGAAGGAGAATATGTTACAATTTTTGGTAATTGGTTATTCATTTATTTATTTGTTAAAATAAACATAACTCAGTGTGAAATGATACTATGAGGGATTAATTTCGATATCAGTAGTTTTGAGCATGACTGTTCCGATGCATTTTAGGGCGTTTTAACCATACAAAAAGAATTTCTCTTGACATAGAATTCCTCTTTCTTGTTTGTTTGATTGCACTTTCTTGTTGGACAATAGATACATTGTAGTTTAAGTCTTGATTTACCTTATGACCTGTCACGTTACATGTAGACCTTCATATTAATGCAATTGAATATAACTGTTTTCCGATGGTGCTTTTTCCTCGAGTAATGAAAAACAAATATACTGCTTAGATGAATACATATAGCAATTTAATAGTCAGTTGCAACACCCTTTCATACAAAAATGTGTTTTTGCAGAAAACACAAAAATGTGGATTGTAAAAAATACCTTAATTGAGCCACTAAGTTGCAAATCGGGACAAGTCAGTTTTGTTGCAAAGTGGATTTATCGATTTTATTGTATACACAAGTGATAATCTTTTAGTTGACAAACGGGATTAGATCTCGTTTTATATCTGCGGAAGCTAGATTGTCTTGGTAACTCATGGATGTGGTATACATCAGCTTATGCATATTGCTTCATCTCGCTTCTATTCTTAAATTTCATCTGTACTAGTTCCTGTATATTTGTCAAAATCTGTGCTTATGTTGTTACCTGATTTTCGTTACATGTGAGAAGGGGGAAAAGCAGAGAGATGTATTTGCCCGACACGATTATAGAATAAGAAGCTTTCAATTGGGTGTCCTAGTTGCGCAGAGTGTTGAGTCGCAATTTTTTGTTGCGAAGTGTACAATGAAAGTTTAATGTTCTGTCAGTAGGATTATTACTTTCTTCCATTTTGTTATTGGCGTTTGGACTTTATTTTTGTTTCATAGCTACACTATTGTTCGTCCAGATTTATGTTTTCAAGAGGTATGTATCAACGTTTTAATAGGAACAAGGCCAAAACGACTTTGTTATCAGCTGGTACTTGTTTTTTAAAACTTTAAATATTTGGTATTTTAGTTTCAGCATATCAACGCTATAGTTCGTTATGTATAAATGTTAGAAATTGCTTGATGATGGTAACAACAATGCTAGATTTTAAGAGCATTTAAAAAAAATGGGTTTACTAATGGCCTTTAGGACATTCAGAATTATACCTGTATTCACTGCAAGCGTCGTTTGACATTCAGGAGTTGCTAGCTACGAGGTAACGGCCAGTAGTCCTACCTGATGTTATTCGTTATTAACAGCTAACAAAACCGTGCTTATATCGTCAACTTAGATCCTGTTTGACTCCTTCCTTTTGCATATCTCCGACACTATACGAGCCTAAGCTGTAGAAACTTAAAAGCTGTAATTAAATTCAATTGCCTTCGTGCATTCCTTTAGGACTGAGAGACATCCTTAAATAGAACAGTATATATCAGCCGGATTTAACTCGCACTTCTTTTCTGTTATTTTCTAAAATCATCGATCACGGGGAGTTGGCTAGAAATATATAAGATATACAGTTTTGCATTGAATTGAATTGAGTTTAAATGATCTTTATTGAAGCGGGCGAGGTTAAGCCTAAGGCTGCTCTGGCACCTAACCCTTGTCAAATTAAAAGTAGGGTTACAATATTACAATAAGAAGAAGAGAATAATGCACAATAATAATAATAATAATAATAATAAGCATACCTAGATGCTAAATATACATACTCTCTCACGCACACACATATACACATACACCCAACACACACAGTTTTTGTGTCAACAATTACATATTCACGAGCCGGAAGAAGAAAAAAACATGTTCCAAATGTATATCATCCTAATTATACGATACAAATGAGTGAATCTGTTCAAATTGGTTCATAATAGTTTGAGCGTTGAAATTGCTTCCAATGGTGGAAATGTTTCACCATATCTCTGAAATCACTGTAGGTGGTAGAATTTGTAATAATGGTTGGCAGATATTTCCATGTTCTTTTTGCGAAAATTGAAAATGAACCAGCTGTTTTGCAGAGATAGAAATGGGGGACATTAAGGGCATCACTATTACGTGTTGAGTAGTGACTAGGGTTAAATTTATTGACTAAGTAGAGGGGTGATCTATTTTTTAAAGTTTAAATATTGAACAGCAATAGTGCAGGTTGCGTTTCCATTACATAGTAAGCATATTTTCATTTTTCAATTTTGGTAGTACATGTTTCGATCTGTACAGAACAATGAACTTGATCTGTGGAGAACAACTGTACATAAACAATGTACATCATCAGCGTAACAATGAACTTGATCAGGTTTCTATGCAAGAGGTAGGTAGACAGAGAACAATGAAAAAGGTAAAATATATAATATAGAGCCTTGTGGAACCCAATTCTTAATTTTAACTATTCAGATAGTACCAGTGCAAAATGTTGTAGCATAACTCTTTGTTATATGTTATTGCGATATGACTGGCACCACGACAGAGTATACTTTGTAACATTTAGCATGTATGGTTAAAGTAAATCATGTTGCACTAAATTAAATGCTTTTGAAAGATCAAGGTGGACTAGTACAATAACACAAGAGGAATAATTAATTACATGTCACATTGCATCTTCGTTTTAATAATGCAGTAGTAGTAGTTTGGCGTCTGCAAGTACCTTCTTAGTTCTATTGTGTTAATGGAAACTATCGCATTTAGAATTACAATGCTAAAACGTAAAAAAATATTTTGTTCACATGTTATAAAACGTTATTTGTATTAAGATGTTTTGTCTAATTGACAATTGGAAGAAAATATAAGACAAAATATTTTATAGAAATGATGACGCATGAATGCATCAAAGAATGCATGTTTTAACTTAAATTTTGAAATGTATATTTTTCCTTAAAACTTTACTTTTAATCCTTCAGTTAAAAGACAAAGAAAAAGTGTCACGAAATCTTTTCTAGACTACTTAATTTTCTTTCTATTCTGCAGGAGAACCATTAAACTCAACAGGATTTACAAGATGGTTTCCTGGAGAACCTAACAGCGCGCGTGGCAATGAGGACTACGGTTCAATTAATAGAAACGGAGGACTCAACGATGATGAATGCGAACACAAATTGTATTTCATCTGCGAATACGAACTTTGGTGAACCGTAGAGTTGTAATCTAAAAGAATATAATAAAATATATTTTTTCCAAATTGTTAAAGGAGCTTTAAGCTTACTTGACGATTTTCAATAATACATAAAATCATCGGATATGATGAAACATGTAAGATAAAAATAACTTAATAAATAGATGACGAAATACCAGACGCAAATATTTATTATTCAGACTATTATTTGTGTTTTAGTTCTCTTGAAGAGTTGTAGATTCCAATTTACTATAAACTAGCGTGATACTTTTATATGAATCCTCCATTTGGAAAAGGGAGTAACTGAAGAAAAAATCGCGCGACAGCATCTTATCTCTCTCCTATTTTACTAAACTTAATAGCTCGATGTTTGCTATGTTGGTTCATTATGTTATTATACGTACACGTGCAGGTCAACGGACTTAATAAACAAAAATCTTTGGGTTGAAACTTTGTGTTAGAGCGTTGGATAGCTATTTAAAGATCCTAAGAACGATTCCAGCGGCGCTGATTTAACCCGTAATTGCTATTGAGAAATTTTGTTACGCTAGCACTGTTGTAAGGACTATCAGACCGTTCCATTATTCATTTATAATTTATAGTAACTTGAATCAATATTATCGATATTCTTCATAGATCTGTTATCATTTTTGGTTAGCAAATACGAGAAGAATATTGAAAGTGTTTGTGAAAAGTGAAATTATATGAAATTACTGCTATTTACTAAGCATGTATTAAAGCATTAAATTTGTTCAGAACAATACTTGCTTAAAACAAGACAACGATGCATTTTCACTAAAAAAAATGTCTTTGAAAAAGAGTTAAATAAACAATTACTTCCCATGCTGCAAAACAACTGAAACTAGAGATGGTTAACATGTCAGCATCTTCTGTTTATAGTTTCACATTATCAAAAGGTGGAGTGCACAAGCTGTTTTCGCATTCAAATCATATTAGTCTGAAATATGACATACAATGATACTGAAATTTTTGCAGAACCACAAAGGTTATATTTCTTTCTCTTTTAGAGCCTGCTTGCTGCTCGTTGTTTATGTAATTGTTGTTAGGTGATAAGATGGATATCTTACATAGAAGTGCGTAACTTAAGGCTTATGTGAAGGCTTGATAGTCTGTTTCTGATGTCAGTTTGAACAATATTACGAGCAATTTATTTATTAAAATCTAAAATTTCAAAGCCTTTGTGTAAATGAAGAGAGCAAAACAATAGCATTAATTTTCGCGATGGCCAGGACACGCAAACATATCCTCATTTTGTGCGAATCCAAACTACATTATCAACAATTTCCGCTCAAAACCCAGCGTAAACATTATATGGTATAATGTGCACAAATTAGTATAAAATATGCACTTAATCTTAAAGTGGTTTTTAGTCCGATAACTTTTTGTCGTAGAGCTGGAGTGAGGTTGAAAAAAACACATCATTTACGATTACTGAACTAAGTTCAGCGTGAATAAAATATGAGATAATGTGCACAATTTATCACAAAATATGCTCTAAATCATGAAATGGGTTCCGCTTTGAAAGCTTGATGTGGTTAGGCTTACTTCATATATCTTTTCCGCACTCTATTCAGGCTTGAGTGCGACTTACTTGCATGTCATAAATGAATTGAAGTTAAAATTCAAATTTGAACTGATAACAATAAAGAAATTGCTTTTCTATTTAGGGTGGGATTTGGGAGTTAAAATTAAGTTAATAGAATTGTTGGATAATGCAATGTACAAATAAACTCATTGCATTAATACGGTAGAAAATAAAAATAGAGATACTAACAGAAACTAAAACAGTAAACTGAGATAAAGAATTGTGGTATTTTCTTTAACAATACGTAGACCTCTTCTGGCGTTCCTGTAGTGGTTGCGTCTAAGTCAAACATCCACTTTAAGACCACACCTTTTTTTAAACGACATATTCAATAACATGTTGTATGTCCACCAGTTCTGATTTGTAACAATGCAGTTCCTCAAAAGAAGATAAGAGTTTTGCGAGAAATCATTGGAGCTTATGCGGGAACAAAGGTCTAAGTTTCATTTTCAAATAAAAAAGAATCACTCAGTACATTTTTATATATAACAGGAAAAATATGAGGCATAAATTATTC